>JAWQUT010000571.1:8518-30207 GCA_033807755.1 Ellobium chinense | reverse complement strand
CCTCCACCAAACAAAACCCCACTCATTGCCTTAAGACAAGAATTTTAAAAGGTAATGAGTTTGGTTTTTTTTCTTTGCTACTCCTGAAAAGTTTCGGTGGCCATTTCCGCATTGGCAGTTTGGACCTTTACCCTCCTAACAAGTTAAAGCATAGGTTTACTGTATTATGGCTGGTAAAATGTGTTACATTCTTCAGATTATTATCGTTGACACTGACAGATCGGCGAATCCCCACCCTTATCTAAATGAGGTACATTAATGCGCAATCATGAATTAAAAAGTTGCAAATTGCATAATGGCCGACAAAAAGATTTATAACCCCATTGGTTTGCCATTTATTAAGACACAGACTAAAGCATGTAGGTATCAGCCATTTGATAAACATGGTGCCGCAGGTACACTATTTAGTGATATTTCCCTCAGTATGATATGAAGAAAGATATTACACTTTTGTATTCATAGAGGTGAGACGTGTGAAATAGTAGAAAGATTCTGTGTGTTGGAAGCGCAGGTCTATCTCCAGTAAACAGAGTGCTTGTATAGTCGACTGATATTTGATTACATTTCAGTTTAAAAATTCTTATGTGGCTACAAGGTACACTGCAACTGCAATATTCCATTTTTCAATATTTGCATTAGATATAGTCTAGCCAGCCACAAGAGTTTAGCGTTTAATTGATTGATGTCAGTAACAGCTGTTTGCACAGTCATTCTCTGGACAATGAAACAGGCAGGTTTAGCCATGTTCATTTCGGTATCGGAGGTGCCAGGATTTAGAGTTGCAGTTACAATCTTGCACTTCAGTTTACATGGGTCACTAAGGTAATGGGCTACTCTCCTTGCACTCAGGGCAAGCCCGTGCAATCAATCGACCATGCTCAGCCTCTTAACCAAAGATCCACAAAAGAGTTAACGGTCTGGCTATAGTCTAGGAAGAACTTCTGCCTTCTCTTCGGCGAATCCGCAAATCTGGAGGGGTGGGGATGTGGGTATACATGAAATAGAATTTTACCTTTACAACAACCAGTTTTCTTTCATTTGCCCTTTTAAATAATGTGCAGGATTCTAAATCAGCTGTAGTTTACTATGTACTGTCTAATAAAGTTTGCAGTCAAAGTCAAACATGTGCAAATACATGCAAGTCGACTGGGTTATAGTGGCATGTATCTTTCAACTTATTTCTTTTCTCCCTATCAGATGCCAAGTGAACACTGCATTGGTATGTCCTAATGCATTTGTTGCTTCCTTCACCAGTCTAGATTCACTTACAGCAGCATTATTTGGAGCCAGAGGTTAGAAAAAGATAGGCATGCAAGTAGTGACCCTTATTCTCTCAAAATAGCCTGAGGTTGCAACTAAGACTTCGTGGCGGAAGGTTCTAACAGTTAAGGGCAAGGCTCAAATGAACCATTTTTCAAAGTTAGAAAGTCATCAGTACCACTGCTCAGTGGGAATGTTTAAAGAAACTTAGGAGAGGAGTGGAATCAGTTTTTACATTATTAGTGTTACAATATAGTGAAGATATTTAGGCGTTTGTAACCTAAATAGTCAGCTACTTGAACTGTATTCTTTTACCAGGGAACCTCGCAGACCATAGCTCCATGTTGTCACGACTAAACTGGATCATGCACAGTTCTTTCTTAACACGTGCAGCTTGTATCGACATGGTTAACTGGCCTGGACAAGACCCGTTTTGCTAGGTACTCATGCGAGTACACAGCTACACAGAAATCAGGAATCCGGATCCTAAAATGTCATTTCAAGGGAAACGAATGTGAGCACGAAGCAGTCTCTGTACAAAATAGCAGCTCCGAGCCAGGAACCGATTCCTAGTAATCACTGATCTACTGATTCCATATTCAAATCCTTGACCAGGCCCAGTAGGTTAGTTATACTATGCAAGCACTCTGTACCTGTTGAGCCCAGAGCCAATACTGAACAGAGAGACCTAAGTCTTGCAGCCAGTCAAAGGGAGACTGAAGTTGTTTTTTGATTTCATCAAGTTACTGATATGATACGAGCGTGTATGTGCACTGTTATTACCTAAAAAAGGTTTTGACTTAGCACTATTCTAGCTCAAAATACAGTTGTTTGAAGTGGCAGAGGATCTCCCCATTCATTGGTAAAAATTCTGAGAAAATCTTAATGGAAGAACACTTTTTCACTATAGTCTAGAAGAAATATAATCTGCCTCACAAAATAAATCAGATTTATCTACAAGTTCTGACCATTCGACCTTTAAATCAATATTTATCTGTACAGAAATGGTTTTATTCTTGATTTCTGCAACAAAGATTCATTTGATATCTGATGATCCCGGTCATCTCTAGAGCGAAATAAGCCTGAGTATGACTGGATGCAAGACATCTGTTGGACGCAGATGAACAAAACTTTATATACAGTTGGATTTACTCAGCAGAGACTAACCAGTTCTACCATAACAAGCAGAGGAACCCGGCCCTGTCGGGAAAGGAAAGGGAGGGAGGGATACCAACTCTCTACTAAACCATTTTTGAAGTTCTATGTCTCTATGCCTTCTCCCCCTTCAGCCCAACACTCTGCCCCCAGGTCTAATAACAGCACTGAAGTTTCCCTCTGATGAAGACCTCTGCATGGACAAATTTTGATGATGTCATCCATTAGTGAAATTTTATTTTGTTTCCGGACCGGGATTACCTGTAGCCGAATAAGAACCGGAATTTTTTGTTTGTGTGCATTTTTTTCTTTTTAATTCAGGAATTCCAAACAGCAAAGTCCCTCATGATGACCGATGTAGCTTTTGGTACCCTCACGCCAAATTGTAGCTGTAGTACTTTGTCCGGAAAAGTGACATATGTGTTTCAAAGCTGCCAACTACATAACAGATAAGCTGAGTGTTTTCAAGCCAGGCCATAATATGGTATTTACCTGAATTTAAGTGGCATACTTCCTGTAAACACTGTCTTGAGCCTGGGTCACTGTTTGCCCACTTAATGAAGTCCACTTGAGCTCTGAACTATCAAACTGCTCAGAGTTTTTGGCCTTCTCCGATTTATGGGGCTGGGGATTGCGACATGAACTGCGATACAATTTGCTTAATATGTTATATTATAAAGGAAGCGATTTGCTTTGTAGGCGGTATTGTTTAAGGATGTAATAAAGGACTGATATAGATGTTTAAACAAAGGCTGTATAAGTAAATTATTTAGTTGACTGTCGGGTCATGTTGTTTAAGCACCAGATAAGAGATTCAAATTTTGAACAGAGGCTCGACCAATTTCAGAAGACATTTGGAAGGAAAGAAACAGGTCCTGGTATTCTGTACCAGTTTCACGTGACCCGAGCCTCACCTCCATGAACAGCTGACAAGTAAGTGCTATGCAGCTGAGACAGTTCAAAATAAATAAGATTTGTTTGACATGTTTTGCAGCAGGTCACAATATAGACGCACTTACGTGTTGCTAGACTAAAAACTAAGGTATCAGTTAGACAGGTGAGACTATTCCGTACCAAATTGTTGTCTGATGACAGAATTAGTGACTGCATAAGCAGAATGGTCAGTCATTGAACGTATTTCTTTTTGTTTGTGAGGCAGATTGGATGGCCTCTTTAGTGGAAAATAATATTCCTAAAATCCCAGTTTTCTGGCCGCTTTTTTTTTGACTGCATTAGGGTGACCCTCTCCCCTTTTTTAAATGACTGCATCTCGAGCCAGAATGGTGCTAGTTCAAAAATATTTCACCTGAATTATTACATCAGACCAGTAAGGTTAATGTAGCCACAGTGGGAACGAAGCCTCATTTCGACCGGCTGCAAGAACTACTTTGCTAGACCTATATCTAGATGCACAAACCAAGTAGAGCAGATTTTTTTTTTTGCTGATGATATGATAAAGTGTCACTGTCAGTCTCGGAAGTAGGCCCTATGGAAGTATACTTTATCGTTGTTGCTGTACAATGTGCATGTCATCGCCCCCCCTTCCCCCTCCACACATCCAATCATATTATAATAAAGTTGTTTATGTAATGTCCCTGCATTTATTAATGAAGCCACCCACACCTACAAAATCTGAAATACCCACGTTCCCGTCTATGGTGAATTGCCAATTGCCTGACAGCTATCTATATAGAGATTTTCTAGATCTATTTTCTATCTAGAGATGCTTTTCATTTTAGGAGCAGCAGCAGCAGCAGCAGGCAGCAACAACAGCAGCAGCAAATTCTACTCCGTCAAAGTTAATGTAACCGCAAAAGTTGCTTCCTTTGATAACAATTCACGAATTTAAAGTTGTGCATGCTTTGTTGTCTGTCCTGAGTACGCCCCACTTCAGCAATTTGCCATTCATGCATAGCAATCCCATTCCAAGAATGAGCGCATCTGCTTGTCTTATTTAAAATAAACACCAAGGAAGATGGGTGGGAAGCTGGAGGGATGGAGTAAGTGTGGGAGGCATAATAAAAATGAAAAGGTTGAAGGTAAATCTAGGCCTTGTTATATTTTACTTATATCATTGTATTTCATTACCAAATGTATACTGTCTGCGGATAAACCTACCCTTGAAGAGCTGTCGAAGTGAACACGTAGCAAGCTGACAGAAAGATGGCCTCTTAGGCAAACATGCGTTACTTCTGATGGATGCACTTTGTGGGTGAAGTCACAGAAATGAGTACCGTCCACAAAAATCTGAAACAGTATATTAATATTGTGTGAATTGGCAACTTTTTGTTTCAATACCCTTATTACTGGGTGCCATTATAAACTCCAGACATTCATTGTCTGGAGTCTATAAAGAGAGAGAGAGAGGAGAGGGGTAGAAAGAAAGAGAGAGAATGAGGAGTGAGAGAGAGAAGGCGCGAGAGAGAGAGATAGAAGAAGAAAGGGAGAGAGAGAAGAAAGAGAGAGAAAGAGAGAGAAGAAGAAAGAAAGAGAGAAAGAGAGAGAGAGAGAGAGAGAGGGAAAGACAGAGAAGGAGAGAAAGAGAGAGGGGAAGAAAGAAAGAGAGAAAGACAGAAAGAGAAAGGGAAAGAGAGAAAGAGAAAAAGAAAGAGAGAGAGAGAGAGAGAGAGAGAGAGAGAGAGAAAGACAGAGAAAGAGAGAAAGAGAGAGAGGAAGAAAGAAAGAGAGGGAAAGACAGAAAGAGAAAGGGAAAGAGAGAAAGAGAGAGAGAAAGTAAGTGAGAGAGAGGGAGGGAGGAAGGGAGGGAAGGGAAATCGCATCTAAACTTTATGTTTTTTAACCTTGAAATGTATGACTTATCCATGTCATTATATCAGCTAGACTGAGTCCAAATTCAGATTTTAGATTTTATTTTCCTAGAGTGTTTTGGCAAAATGGAAGTTATTTTGTAGCTCCAGCTTTAGAGTAAAAAGCTCTTTGTTCAGATTTTCTATTTTGTATATGAAGAATTATGCAGGAAATTGTCTAATATGTGATACTGGCGCCCAAAGTATCTGGTTAGGGGTTAGCGATGTGGGCAACTCACAGGCCCCTTTGGGTTTCTAACCTTACTCATTCTGTTCTTGAAAGCAGTACTATTCCATTTCACACATTACAGCTGGAAGTACATAGAACAATGTTGCACCTAGATGATGATATCACATCTCTCATTCTTTTCAAAAGTAAACAAAAATGAGAAAAAAATTAGATTTTAGTACCTTATAACCTTGCCCATGAACTGCGATGACAATCTTAAAATCTCGGTCGGCCTGGAAAGGAAAGCCACCATATGTCTCCTTATTAGTCCAGTGTCCGTTGGGTCTGTGGTCCCTCACTACTCTTTTCTCCTTCAATCTGGGGTTGAAGTGCAGGGCGCAGTTGTAATTCTCGTCGACGGGCGGCATGGTGAGGTTAATGCTGAATCTGTGGATGGAGGTTTGCATACTGTTCATTACCGCACTGACTTTAATCCCCATAAATCTGACTTAAAGGGGACAGGGATAATTTGTTACTACACAGCCTAGTAACTCTACATTTCTTTTTCACAAACTTTAAACTGTGTATGTGTTCTCTTTGCATGACAGATTCTGAGAAAATCCAGCAAGAATGTCGAGATTTTCACCATACCCGCGCCGCCATTACTCGTGCTGCGTGACGTCTAAAAGCGAAGTCCGTCAGCAGACGATTGGACCTCACTGTTTGCACATGCATCTGCACCAGTCTTTTGCTAGGTTTTCTCATTTTATGATGTTACGCAACACGAGTAATGGTGGCGTGCGTAGGGTAAAAATCCCGATACTCCAGTGCCGTTTTCTCAGAAATGGTCAGGCGGGAGGAAAATGTACGCTGTTTAAAATGTTAAATAAAAAAAACCCGTGGATTTTTTTTATGCTGTGAAGTAAATATCTTCCTCTGCCCCTCTAACATTCCGATATTCCGACCAATATTTTCCAGGTATTTTCTGATGGTTTATGATCACTCACACTCAGTCCTAACAGCACAACGTCCATTTATTATTTTTAGATCAATCAGTCTAGAATAAGACTAACATCTATGAGGTGCGATCCAAACCTTCCTTGACCTCCTTTAGGTATTTCATTCCTCCATCACCAGTTCATGAGAATAGTCCCAGTAGGAGTGAGCACAATACTGTAATCCAAGCGCAGCTATCAAGCCTATAAACACCCCTGGAAGTCTATGTGTCAGCCTGTCAGGCACCATCAGCGATTCTGCATAGTTCTATTGTTTTGTGTCAAATCTCCTCCCTTTTCGGTGAATTTTATCTATGAGAAGTGGCAGAGGGCTTAGGGATTGATCGATCGATCGATCGCAATCGATTGACTGATCCGTCCGTCCGTCTGTCAAAAACCAGTCAACAACTCTGGTCAAATTGTAACATACCCATCAGAGTCAGGTAATGGTCTCCCTTTAAGAGTCACCTCATCCCCGGGTTGTAGCCGAAAACTGTCCGGAATCCTCCCAAAGAATGGTAAGAACATCTGCTGAATGTTCAAAAACATGTTTTCTCGTACGAAATATATTTAATTTGTCATTTTATGTTTCTAGTTCAAGATGGGTAAGCCCTTTACTTGAGTACTGTACATAGCTAATATCCAAAGAGTCAGGCTTACGACAGAAACTTTGACTGCGTATTGATCACATGAAATGATTCTCTTGGTATAGATAAAAGAGGATTACATAACATGGGAAATTAAAGGAAAGATTTCTAAGGCCAGAAACCAATTCTTACAAATAAACAGGCGGTAACAAACAAATGGTGAGACATTAAAGATGGACACCGTCATGAGATTTTCAGCGCTCTAGAAGATGACGTTTAGAGAATCAATTCTCATTTACATAGCGGCCATTTTAGAACTCAAAAATCTAGGTCACACAGAGGCCAGCGTAGGTATAATTTTTAAAGGGCATTAATGGATACATACTCTATCGTATCAAGTTCAAGCATTTGCTGTAACCATTACTTTTACCCCATTGTTTGTACTGACTACACAATATCAGGAAAGATGGTTACAAATCGCAACAATTGGTTTAGTCTTATTATTTTGGGAATACATTTGTATAATATGCACCGTGTTGCTTTAAAACAAATTACGGAAATCAAGATGCGTTGGCCTGCACGGTGAACCATCACCAGGTATTCGTATGGTGTTGAACTTAACTAAAGGAAACAATCGTCAAGAAATATTAATGGTCATAATCATGGTGTTGTGTAAAGGTGGTTTTGATATGTCCAGCAATTTCTTGAACGGACTTACAAAGGACAAACACGCTATTAGTTAAAACATTGATACTTACAAGAAAGAGCGGGGTTTCGGCTTAGATGTGACCCTCTATATCCTCCATCACATACATTTCAAACATTTCATTATTAAGAATATAATCCGTGCATTTTATGTTCTCCCACTACTTACATTTTTTCCATCCACCTCATAGGTCCAGGTGTCAACTCTCTTCAGTTCTGCAAGACGGCAGAAGAAAATATTAGTACATGTAGACAACATTAATAACAGTAAAATGCTGGACCGCCGTATACAAATCATGATCCACTTCCACGATTTGGCCTCTGACCTTAGGCTCACAACATTTGAAAAAAACTATAACCAGTCGATTCCCTCCCATATACTCTAGTAGCAATAATAATACAAAATTTTCAAATTTTGTCCTTCTTATACGTTGTCTACTTTAAAAAAAAAATCTTATTTTGCCCACAGGCAAAACTCATTTCAGACGGGGAAAACATCAATTTTAGATATGAAGACCCCCCCCCCCNCCCTTTCCACCCCACACACACACACACCTCAACTTCCCACTTTCCTAAACCTTGCAATAAAAAAAAAAATGTTGATCTCAACGAGCTTTCAAAAAGGTACAGCAGCACAGCTTGTATAGATCGCCCTTTCATGAAATATTCAAAAGATCCCCGCGCTTGCATATTATGTATCGCATACATCTTTATGTACATACGTACACCTTCCTTTTTTTTTTTGGCCCGAACAGCTTAAGGCATCGACAGTTGTGTATTAGTCAATCACGGATAAAATCTATCTGCTGTGGATTGTCTATTTGTAGCTTTGTGTTGATCCTTTGTCACGAATCGTTGTATGTACACCGCTGAAGATTCAACCAAGTCGTGTCATCGTGACAGCTAGATCTACGTAGCTCGAGTGATTTCTTGCATTCACTCGTAATTTAAAGAATCTTTGAAATCAGTCTACATGATATAGTTGCCATACCCCTGTTAGACGGCTCAGGCCTAAAAGTCTTTTGAGTTGGTATGACTAATGAGATACACTGACTTGGTTTTGAAACAACAAAATGGCACTTCGTCAGACAATTTTATCACTCGTAGTTAGGACTAATCGGCCTACCCTTGCATGCAGGTGACGAAAGTGGGTTTATTCTCGTATGTGCTCCATGTTTGGTGTCAACATTGTCCTCTTTAACGAGAGGCGAACAGAATAATGAAACTGAATGAGAGAAACTTTGGAGAGATCAGACACCAGTTTGCCAGACTCGGACCTGTGGCCGTATGCATAATCCATACGTTAGCCGTTAGCGGTAACCATGGGAAACTCCCAAAACATTAGTAGTGTTCACTGTGGTTAACGCCATACGTTAACTAACGTATGGATTATGCATTGGGCCACTACTGTGTCGAAATTGTTCGCTGGGAGTCGAAAAATGTCAATTCATGTTTCAATGTGCCTACTGCATCATACATTTAACACAGAAATACCAATTTGTGTGTGTGTGTGTGTGTGTGTGGGGGGTGCGGTGGAGGGAGGATAAGGAAAGAATCGATAAAAGCTACAATCGTTAAAAAGTAGGCCCTGGCACTATGGAAATACAGATTATACTAAATGTGAGCAGTCGGGAAATGTGTCAGGGTCACGGGTGAACACTAGGCTCACACGCGAAAGTTAGGGACAATTCAGGCAGTAGGTTGTGAAGTTAGCGTCCCTGTAGTGTAGTGGTAACACATTCCTTGTTCGATTCCCTGCTGGGACCGGAAATTTCTAGTGTAGGTTTTTTCGGCCCATCTTCTCAAAACTGATAATTCACAGTAATTTGGTAAAATCCCTGGTGACATACCGGTACTTCCCTAAAATTAATATGTAACATCAGAAAAATTATCAGACTGAGCTCAATTTCCATCCACGCAATTCCATTCTTATTCATTTCCGCGGGACCTTCCCACCCGGTTACATAAAGCACTATCCAGGTTCACTGAGTAATAAAATCAGTAACTATGTGAAATCCATGCTTAATTACGAGGCAAACTTATGGGATTCACTGTACTTTGTCCTCCACGATATAACTGTTATCTTTTGTTCCCTGCGAGTGCCCCGAGCTGCCTTAGGATACTACCTACAACAGGACTGCAGATAACAGACTCAAAAGTGCAAATTGACCCGGCAGCCTGTTCAGGAAGCCAGTGATAAAATGGACGAGAATACTTTTGAATGGAATGGTGGTATCCTAAACTGTAACCACCGAACTAAATAGTATCTTTTTTCATTCGTATACAATATTATAGTGTGGTTTCCTTTAAGTTGTGGTACTGCCACAACAGAGGATGTGAATATAACCTGAAAAGTTAAATGATGTAGATTTGGTATTCTATTTACTATGGTCTAACTCTTCAAAGGCATATCAGCAGGTAACAGCAGGCTGGGTTATTTTAAACCTAAGAGAGTGACGCCCATCACTCAGTGATTCGCAGGTTTTACTATAGTCCCAGGCCTATTCACTCTGTGTCACGGCGCAGTAACTATCGCTTTTCACAGCTAGGCTCTGAATGATTTCACCTGAGAGAAATTACTCATACCTTTTCCCGCCGCCGCCTACTCCTTCTGCCCCCCCCCTCCGCCCTCTAAAATAAATTTCAGCTACCACAGTGGAAAGGGCTGCTTTTAGACCAGCCGAACAGTCAGATAAACTTACCTGACCAACAAAAATTACAGAAAGGGTGACAAATACACATAGACTACTCCAATGATTTGGGAATTATCTGCACGTGGGTAGACTTTCAACAAAAATGCTGTCCCAGGATAGAGGGACCCAAGAAATCAGTTTTAAAGAACATGGGCGTGCTTAGTTAATAACCGAGTCTTAGCAGAACAAAAACTCTGCCTCATGCTTGATAATAGCAATAATAACAACAATAACGATAACGTTATTCAGACCAGGTAGTTAAAACGAGTGTAAATAAAATAGAAGAATAGATGACCTATAAAGGGTTACTATAACTTATTTATTTTATATTGAGAGGCTAAAGTCACATCACGTAGAGAGATTCATATAGAGTAACTGTAGAATTGTAAGAGCGGTCTGACCTAACTGCGAATAATGAGGCCGATCGTATGTCTATGCAAACGCATACCTGCGGGTTTGTCTAATGAAATTCTATACAGGGCCGTAACTAGAACTCCCCCTGCAACCCCCTCACTGCGCGGGGATCCGGGAGAGGGTCAAGGAGGGGGACCCCAAATAAAGGAAGAGATAAATTTAAATAGAGACCGAAGAAAAGAAGACGAGAGAAAAGAATTAAGGGAGATAGAGAGAGGGAGGGAGTGGACATGCACGCGCGCACACACACACACATACACATACGCACAGAAAGAGAGAGAGAGAGAGAGAGAGAGAGAGAGAGGGATGATATAAAGGGAAAGATTTATGGGATAGGAAGGGGGCCTAATACGACGATTTTGGTGGGGGCTCGCGGGAGGGGGGGGGAGGCACAAGGTAATTATGGCCCTCGTCCTGCTGTATCTATATCGACTACCTGCCTTTAAAAGCTTCATTTGGTCACCTGGGTGGCCATTATAGACAGATTTGATTGCCTATACATAGACTACGTATATTCATCATAGACAATCTTATAATACATCGACATCTCGAGCCTTTCTAGGCTTCACATTGTCATGCACTTTAATTTCAATGTAATGCCATTTTGTCGAAGCCTCCCAATTTTCCCAACATGGGAGAGATTGCAATTTGAAAAACCAATGTCGCAATAACAATAACAATAACAATGAGTTTATTAAGCTCAAACAACAATCTGTTGTAAATGAGCGAACAATAACATATGAGGTATTTTCAGACGGGTCAGTTACACCACGTGATCTAGGGATTGCAAGGAGATTTTGATAAATGACGAATAATCATACATGAGCAGAGAATGTAAACAAACCAACGTGTGAGCAAGATTTCCTAGGTCACGTGATGGAGCTGAAAATACCTAATTCTTAACTAGCAATTCATATTCTGCCCTCTCTCTGTCTCTTTGTCTCTGTCTCTTTGTCTCTCTCTCTCTCTCTCTCAACTTCACACTCACTGCTTAGTACAGTCAAACCTGTTCTGGCGACCACCAACAGGTCCCACTAACTACTGTGACCATCGGGTCAGGGACGATCCTCCATATTTCACTTATTTGACCTCCGTATAGCGATCATCTGTCTAGCATGACTATGACTATTCTATCCCGTGTCCCAAACGATATAGAACATGAGAAATGAAACACACACACACAAACACACACACTCGCACATACAAACACACATCGACACACACTTACACTTACACAAAGACACACACACACACACACAGACACCGACACACACAAAGACACACATTTGCACTCACACACACACACACAAAGACACACACACACACAAATCCGTATAAAGCGATCGCCTACTGCTAATCTGAAACCCGGTAAGTACTATTCAGTGGGTTTGCAGGCAACAGTTTAGTTCAGTTTATTACAGGCACTAGGCCAAAAGCATTGAATTTACATAAATAATACATTACACAATTATGAAACATCAGGCACGCATCCTCAGTCATGTCCTCCAACTTCTTCCTTCAGCATCCTTCACGTAGTCTACCCCCATTTATCTACTCCATCACTTTCGCTCTGCTCATGGTTAAAAATATTTTCTTCTTAGTTTGATGATCTATCTTCTTAAAAGTGCACTGCAACAGCTCCAAGCCTTCGATCGAGATATAGTCTAGGATTATTGACTCAAAACCGGACGGGAATGGTTGCCGCCATAATATGACAAATAGGAAAGAAAACCACCTGTATAAGGTTACTACCTGTCTTAAGTCGACCCCTTTTAAAAGAAACTAGCTGTGATCACCATACACACGTTTCACCGTATTCTGATATAATGACATACTATGATACAGCGGAAGTTGCAATTAAAAGCAGTCGATTGTATCGGTGGATGTTGTTAGGTCGGCTATGTCGAAGGACAGCACCGCAACGATAATATGGCCGTCAAAGATGTGTTGTGTTAAACTTGACAACGAAATCATAAAAGACTAAAGACTGCTCTGTTATATGTCATTTGTATTGTCATGTATTATTATGAAACATACGGCTATCTCGAAGGACAGCACCGCAACGATAATGATACAGTTCATTTAGTCATAGACAGGTCATGGACTAGATCGATATTTCGACTAAATCCTATATCTATCATGTAGATGTGGGCCTCACTCTCTCTCTCTCTCTCTCTCTCTGAATACATATATATGTGTGTGTGTGTGTGTGTGTGTGTGTGTGTGTGTGTGTGTGTGTGTGTGTGTAAACTGACCCCGTCTATTTGTGAAAAGGCTACGCATCCTTGAACCAGAATGATAGTCTGTCTTCCGTTCTAACACGTAATGGATTAGATCTAGTTAACTTCAACAACTGCAGCAGCTTATAAACTGGATAAAATTAAATGCTTTACATTCATTAACCATAGCAGAACTATCTCTGCCATTTTGAGGCATAATTATCGGGACCGGGAAACACAACAACAAAAAAGCCAGAATGTACATGAATGAACTTAAGGCCTAGACTAGACTAACCACGATAGTTTCTCACGAAAACTTCCAACGGAAAAACTGTACACAAACACTTCAATAATATTTACCATGATCCTTGTCCGCCATCTTCAAATGGTCAGGCCGTCAAATACAGCTAGCAATAGCTATCCCAGTTCCAAAATGTTGTGTCGTCGCTCTATTTTGTTATGCATCCACCACTGAATCAATAAAACACACCGTCTGCTACTGCTGCGTGGGCTCCCGCGCGGCAGCCGGATATGGGTTAGGTCACAGTCGAGGGCGTCGATACAAATATACGGGAAGGCTGGTAAACATTAAACAAGAAACTTTGGCCTCTTTGTGCCAGTGTAGTGCAATTTCGCGAATGATCCATTTCAACCTGGGCTACAGAAGATTGACAGCAACTGAAAACAAATTTTACGAAGAAGAAAATGGGAAGCCAAAAATAGGATCATAATACCCTCTCCCTTCTCTCCAACCCCGTGGCACCGCCTATGACGGACTGGTGAACAAGGGTGCAGACCATTGTGCAGCAAGTGGGCTAAACCCTTCGTTCCCTCCTCGATTTCTCGGAAAACCGGCCGGTTCCTTTCTTGCAAGCCATACTGAAAATGATAGTCTCGCACTTAACTGTTAAAGAGTGATGGAAAAAAAAAACAAACCAAAGCTGTCAATAACTCTGGAGCTACCACGGTGATCGATCTTAAACAGCCACAGAGTTTGCACTTTTCATAACGAGCTCGAGTTCAGGAGCATAACGAGGGTTTTTTTTTGTTTGTTGTTGTTTTTTGTTCTGTTTTTTTGCTTTTGTTTTTGGTATTCTACGTTGCAGTTATATGAATTACCATTACCTGGAGGTATCTGTATATCATGCCACCTCTTATCTTAACACATTATGTCCTTCAATTTTGTCATAGTTTGCTTTATCTTAATCAATTTTTTGGCATTCTCTGAATTGTATGGTTGCATAGAAGATATTTTCATCAAGCGTTGTTGTTAATTGCAGACCATCATAGAAAACGTTTAGATAATATTGCAATACAGCCAAAATTGCGAGAAACCGAACTGCCATTAAACTGGGAGGATTATATTATTACACGTAGCTCTAACTGTCTGAGCATGTTGTCTGACAGAAGAGTATTGACTTTATAAGAGCACACTCAGACAGTGGAACACACTTAATGCGGACACCTTTAATTTGTAAACACTGATAATTAGTACAGTATTGTTGGTCCCAATTGTCTTTCTCTAAGAGTCTAAGGGTATGTGAATGGTTTATACGTATTCCCGTTAATTAGGACACTTTTGGTTGATCCCGTGCGCATTATCAGTGCCCCACTGTATGTGACAAACGTGCTAACACAAGATTCCTGTAGTGGTGGGCAGATTTATGTATCACGACATTTAGTCTTTGAGTTTTGGGTATTGAAAGTATCGATTCTGATATGAAGTAAACCCTACCAGGTAGGCATGTCGGTACTTTGGGTACTTTCCTATAACTTCGATATTTCCGTTACTTTCGATAATTCTGATCCTGGTGGTACCGCTAAATATTGCACTAAGGAGACCCAGAGAAGAATCATAATTATTTTTGTTCCTTTCAATACCTATTGAAACCGTTAGGCTTTGTAATGACGATAATGGGGGCTAATTTGATACTGATGATCGGAAGAGCAAACTCATTTCGAAAGTCACTAGATATCATAAGTATCGATACTCAGAAAAGACACCTCCCAGCGCTAGATTCCTGTTTTAGAAGTAGTTGGGCCAAGAATGATAAGTCATGGCTGAAGTCACACAAACTAGGCGTAGGTTACGGAGTTAACAAGGCACTTCATTTGCTGCTTCAGCCGGTATAGTATTACTTATTAGGCCATGGATCGAGGCCTCGGAGGAGCATATCGTTACTGACTAAACTTTACAATAAAAACAAAAAAATGATTTCATGGCAGTGACCTTTATTACCATGAGGTAGGGCCACCTTTCTTTGTTGAGGACGCAGAAAAGCTTTCTTTTTGTTAGCTTTAGTTAATGTGCAAGAAACATCATCAGGGCATCGCAAGTCAAGTTCAACAATCATTATTTCCACTCTCTACATTTTCACTGTCAGAGGAATAATATTTCTCACTGATAGTCATACAGCCTGTCTCATTGCCTTTTACTGGCTGGTGCATCTTGAACTTCAGCAAGAGAAATTTGATGGACACGATCACCCTCCTATTTATATTTACATTATGTTTTAACCACCATTAGCACCATAATTATGGCTGTATTAATGACGAGTCTTTGCCTTGTCCTGCCATCAACAACGATGCCTGTCGAAACATCGCAAATCGAAATATCTACAATTAGCAAGGCTACGTTTGTTTGGTTTCTGCAGTTTGACTAAATGGGAAGCCACATCCCCCTTCCTTAGCAAAGGAAGTATCAATCTCGTGGCAATGTCAATAATTTAATCACTTCACATCATCAGATTTCGTATCACCAGTCAATAGCTGGTTTTTGTATCAATGCTGCTGATCTTGAAGCTTAAATAACATTCTTGGAAAAATTTGAAATCCCGCAATGTGTTGACAAAATTTGATCCATTGTCAGTCACCGTTTCCGTCACCTCATCTTGAATTTTGCATTCATGATGAATTTGCTCCACCTCAGTGGCAATCTTGTCATACGTGTGGCGGTCACTTAATCTTTTATATGCCGGTACTGTCGAGTGTCTCTGAGAATTATTGTCTATCCAGTGGCAAATGACACATAGGAAACTCCTGCCATGATTAAAAATTATGTGTTATCACATAGGCGCCGCCCTCCTCGTGTCTTCTACCGAAGGAGACGCCTCTGCGACTATCCTTCTTAGCTGTGTGTGTTCCAATAACTGTTTTAATTTAATCCAGTTGCCGAAGAAGGATAAGTTTTGTACGATAGTAGGCTAAGACAGTTCTAGACAAGAGTAGCAATAGGCAAAAGAGATTAACTAAGTATGGATAGATTGTAAAGTCACTAGCAAGGATGAATAACGGTAGCAACTCTGGTAGGATTTAGATTCAATACATATATTAACTTATCACAAGATAGAGATCACATACATACATACATAGCACATTACAATAGTAACAATACGGTTATATAGGGATACAGTGTAACTGTACATTCTAATTATAGCGACTATGGATATAATTGCAGACAGTATCAGTCTCCTAGATAATAAGGCGATCTGGTACGATCTTTCTTTAAATGATTCACTTTCATATTTATTCTGAGCTCATGTACTAAACCATGAACTCTAAAACTCACTTGCTACGTGACGTCCAACAATCGACAGCTTGTTGCCCCAAAACTAACTTCTGCCCAAATTCCCACAAGATTGGCTCCCTGCCACTTCTTTTCTATGCGGCACATGTCTCCCGGGCGCTAGGATTGTTACCTGAACTGAACTTTTATTTCCAGAATGCAGTAGATACAATAATGTGGAAAGTAAACGAAACAGTAATGCAAAATCGTTTAGGAGGGAGAAAGGAAAACTAATTTAAAGAAAAGGGATGNGGGGGGGGGGGGGGGGGGGGGTAGGGCAGCAAGATTTTGAAGACGGCACAGAAGAATGCTTCACAATGGGTCAAGGTAAAAGGGCTTCATATTCTTGGTGCTGAAACTGGTGATGGCAGCATTCACTGTCGCTTGTGATACATGTTTACTTTGGAGGAACCTGTAATGTTCAAAGTGAATCTATTCTAAGCAGATGTTTTTGAATATGGTGTTCAAGACCAGGATTCTCACTGGGTTTGCATGTTCTTTCTCACAATATCTGCTGTAGGGTCACTGATACGATGAAAATCTCGTCTTTCATTAAGTGAATGTGATAGATAACAGCGGCTGCTAACGTCCAGATCTAAATCTATTCAGCTTAAAAAGTTTAAGTAAACGTCTTTACCAGGGAAATGTAATATTTGATCTACTTAAGTTGATGATACTGCTGCCGTCTCTCTGCTAGTGCAGTGTTTCCAACGAAAGCTCACTGACCCTTCCGTCCCAGGGACACTGCCCACGAAAGAGTAAAGCGGTGCCATCCCAAACGCAGTCAAGATTTTCGGTTTGGGCAATTTCTCGATTTTCCACATTTCCATCTTCATTTTCTGTGCTGTTGCTAAGATCAATGGCATTAGTGGTAGATTCCATCAACGTCACTTCTCTTTGGTCTCCAGCCTCCAGGTTCACAATTCAAAGTTGACACAAACAAAAGCAGGCGGAAAAGTAAGCGTTTAAGTTGCCAGTTTGAATTTTGAATGCAAAGCGCTGCCCAACCAATGATAGGCCGAGAGGCGCGCACATTTGCCAATAAAATTAAAGGTGAAAAAAACTGGTATCCGATGTCGGAACGGAGTTTGAACGGATTTAAAAAGAAGGAAGTTCCGTTCGGTTCGCAAAGAATTACTGATTCCGTTCACAACCACGATCACACCAAAATAAGGAAACACAGATCACTTTGATCACGAAACCGGAACTTAGTTCATACGAACGAAGTTCCACCCAGCCTTGTTGAAAACTAAGTATTTCACATCAGTACTCAAACCACATTTAACAGGGTGTGCTTTTATCAACGCTGCTGCATATAATCTTTAGCTAAGAAAGGTTACGATTAAAAAAAAATTGCTTACTGTTTCACTTATTTGGAGGATCTAATTTTCACGAAAAGTCAGATGGCTTTTTGCAGGAATCTAAATTTAGTGATTCCCGCCTGACGATATTCGATGACATTGGGCGACTGCCGATAAAAGGTGACTGGCAACCCTGCTTCGCACAAACAGGACAATATACTACAATCGATAATGTCCAAACAGTGAAGGCCAGTAACCAGAAATAAACTCTCACAGATAACAAGTCCTTGTTTTTAAAAAATATGTATTCTTTCGGGAAAAAGCAATTTTGCTCAAAATCACCTGGCCAAAATCGCGAAAATTTAGGTCCTTCACGATGCCAGCTCAGCACTCCCTTTCGAGACATAAGTAAATTTATGGATGGCCAAGTTAAAAAAAAAAAAGGTACAGGGCAGGGGGATGGTTAAAAGCGAATGACCAAGATAATTCTCAGTCTTGTCTTGATTATAATATAATGTCGCTGTGACGTGAGAAACATTTGATTTAGAAAGGCTCCACAGTTGTGAGGATGAAGTTCAAGGTTACAACAGCCCACGTGACAAAAGAACCTAGGAAGGCGCCAGCGTTGATCCACTTGCTGGCAAATCTCCACTTGCACTTGAAGGAGACGCCTCTGTCTTTTGTGTTTTCACAGGTTCCTTTTACAGCTGCATGAAGCCCAACCTGATCATTCCTCGTGCTGCTGTTGAAATGATTTGCCTCTGCTAGAGCCACTGCGTCATTCGAATAATGGGACGCGGAAGGTGTAGGAATCTACCATGAAAAAACAAAAGTTGAAAGGCTTGTAACACTATTGTTGTCAATATGAAATGGCAAACTAGAAACTAAGAAAGTTCTCATAAACATTGCCACATATCCGGTCCTTTTGTCTGTAAGTCTTTTCAGTTGCCGGTCATCACATTTTTTCAGAGGTGTTGTTGTATTGTGCGGTGGAATTGCACATTATAATGGATCTAACTTGTACTAGCTGTACATACAAAGACAGTATAAAGACCTGCCCGGACTGAGATGACTTCAATTCTTCAATCAATAATCACACAAAGACAGTCAGTGTACATCCGATAAAGTTACATACAAAAAGCTCATCAAGTGACTAGCTGTCAAATAAGTTAGTATTATTTTGGCACGAATGTGCCCGTTAAATGACTATTTGCGAAGTAAATCATTAATATATTATTTTGAAATGACCGTTTTTTGTTTAATACTGTATGTATTCTGATACGATGTCCGCACAAATTATTGTGGGAAGAAAAAATCTGCACAAGGAAGCTAATATCCATCATGGCAACTACCACCATGATATAAGGATTTCTGGGCGATGATCTTATGACCATGTGGTCTTACCTGTACCATATTACCATGTGAAGAGAAAAATGTTACGTCTCAGTCTAATGTAAATACATATACATTAAGGTATGAGAGAGAGAGAGAGAGAGAGAGAGAGAGAGAGAGAGAGAGAGAGAGAGGGTGGGGTGGGGGTATGAATTGATTAAGAACACTGTTATTGTATTGCTCATTAACAGCTAGTTGTTGTTTGAGCTAAAAAAACATAATTGTTATAAGTATTGTTATTGTTGCTGCATGGCGAATATCTCACCTCCGACATGTGATAAAGGAGAACGACGACAACGCTGATGAAAACAGTGAAAACTGCGATGGCGAGCAGGCAGAAGACATAGATTGTAATGTTTGGAGTTGTCTGAGAGGATCTGGGTAGCAAGTCACTCACAATGGTCAAAAACACAGCCTTTGCCAGTAGGACCGTGATACCTGAGATAAAGAAAGCAGAGCATTTTTTTTTTCTCAGACTTATCGTATCATTGCAAGACCACACAGTCATATAATGAGGAATGTATCGCATTTTGGGCGTCACTAATCAGTTGTGATCTTGCAGGGAAAGGACGGTTACAAACAACAAATAACGGCAATTTGGGTTAAGTGTAAAAATTAATGTGTCCGTCCAAATAATTCTCAGCTTTTGAACGAAAGTCTCAAAACCAAGTGAAACTGATTCCATATATATATATTTTTCGAAATATTAAAGGCTTGTGCAGCCTATTAGTATTGTGGCTGAATGTTATGTGGAGAAACATGGGCCAAATGGCTGCGGCGTTGGACTCAGGATCTAATGGTAGTGGGTTCGATTTCCGACCACCGTCGTGTTGTACTACAACCAAGAACTTGTAGGTGCCTTGGGAAAGCATTTCATTCACATTTTCCTCAGTCCATCCGCCTGTGAAATGGGTACCTGGCGATAGGCAGTGAAAGATATTGTCACAATGCTAGTGATCAGCGCCTATAAATGGCAGCGGCACTATATGCTCTCCAGTCTTCTACTATGCACCAGCCAAGAATGAACAGCGTGTCATGACGTCATTCAGACCTCCTCGTACTTGCCTGAGTCCTAACTAGATACAGTATACTATGTAATAAGATGCCCCGTGTATTCACTAGACCAGTTCCAACTGTTATCACGTTTTCTTCATACACCGTCCCTAGAAACTGGACAAATTTAATATGATAATTCTATGTCACTTGAAAACAGACCAGTCGTCACTGAGATAACATAAAAAAAAAAGAAAAAAATGTTTACTTACAGTAACTGATCTTCTCTCCTGACTGAACGGGTATCAAGTAGACCAGGATGTTTAGGAGAGACAAGAATGACACCGGAAGTACGATGGAGAGCATGAACGGGATTGGCCGCCTTTTCAAGGTGAAGGTGAACTGAGGATGCAGGACATTATAATCTATAATATTATTATGATGACATTTATCATTGAGATAAAGTACAGATCAACAGGAACAAACATGTGAGCTTAGTAATAGCACATTAATGCTTATGAGGGAAGGATCACATTTTGTGGCTTTTCGTGCATCGGATGATTTTGCGGCTGGCGTAATAGAGCTGCCAGATGGTGTATGGCTTTTCCTTACACGAGAGTGATTGTCGAGCGTATGTGGCTTTGAGATCGACATATTATGGAATCAGTGCTGTTCACTGCCAGAACTGATCTCATGTTACCATGTCTTGACGAATATTAAAAAAATGCTACAGGAAAATTAATTTAATAAGACGTCTAGGTATATAGTCCAGCAATAGTCTGCCAGAATGGAACTCCCTGATCTAACAAATTTAAGAGGCGTAAATGTATAACGTCACGTCTGAAGGCATAATTAAAAAACTTTTTATGTGCACTTTAAATGTCGTTGAAATAAAACTAAAGATGGGTGGTTGTTCTTCAAAATATATCTTTTATTTACTGTAAATGATAAAACTCTAGACGAAATCGAGATTTTCAAGTTCCGTTTATTTCAAACGACTTAAAACAGAACGTCGATTTGAATTCAACTAGCCCGTGTTTCAGCGAAAGTGAACCGAAAATGTTTTGGGAAAAATTCTTCAATTAAGGCAAAATTTAATTCTTCCACTCCAAGTTTAACGCACTTGTGTCTGTCTGTCTGTCTGTCTGTCTGTTTGTGTATATATATGTGTGTGTGTGTATGGGAGTGTTTATGAGGGTATGTGTGTGTGTGTGTGTGTTTGTGTCGTGTGAGTGTATGTATGTATATGTGTCTACACACACATACATACGCACACATACACACATATGTGTGTATGAGGGTATGTGTGTGTGTGAAAATGTGTATGTATAGTGTGTGTGTGTGTGTGTGTGTGTATGTGTGTGTGTGTGTATGTGTGTGTGTGTGTGTGTATATAATAATATGTATATTATATATATATATATATATATATAT
>JAWQUT010000570.1:294470-415229 GCA_033807755.1 Ellobium chinense | reverse complement strand
ACCCCCCTTCTTCCAGGTGCACCCCCACCCTTTATTCCACCCCCTATTATTCGAGTCACTAGAGTAGTTTTGTTTGAAGTGGACATTTTCTAGAATTTTTTTTTTCTGGGTCTCTCTTCAGCTGATGATTCCGACTCAGAGTCACAAGAACCTGAAGATGAGGTTGACCTGGCAAGCAGGATTGTGCCACTTGATCGGGGTACAAAACCCAAGCCTCAGTCAAACCTACCTGAAAACCAACCTCCTGCTTCGTCTTCTTCTACAACAGAAGATGCTCCCTCCCCAAAGTACCCTTGTATCTGCGCAACCACTCCCTGCTTTTCGCATTTTGATCCAGATATCATTCAGGATATTCGCCTCCAATACACTGCCTTAGGAAGGGAAGAACTGGATATTGTGCTGTTATCCAAAATATCCTGCGGCATTCACCTAGATTCAACAACATGCAAATCAAAAAAAGCGTCACAGTCCGAAAGAAAGTCATCAAGGACAGACTACTCACTTCATGAACATCGCATCTGCCGTGACTTTTTCATGTATATTCATGGCATTGCTGTTGGCAAGCTTACAGCACTCATTAAACATTACAAGGCCTGTGGTATTGAAGCTCGTGTCCACAAAAGTACCAAACGACTGCCCCACAATGCTCTCAAATACGAAGACACCGAGAGGGTTGTTCAGTTTATTTTGAACTATGCTGAAGTTCATGCATATGAATTGCCTGGCAGAACACCCAAACACTGGATCACAAATGCAAAACTTCTCCCAACAGACTGCACTAAGGCACATGTGTACCAACTGTACAAGACTGCCACAGAGGCGAGTGGTCAACGTTGCGTGCACATTACAACATTCCGCAAACTGTGGAAGCAGCTGGTCCCCTTTGTGCGCACGATGCCGCCTGCATCTGATCTCTGTTGGACTTGCCAGAAGGGGATGCAGGACATACAGCATGCAGCCAACAAGAGTGATGGAGAGAAGATGCGTCTGATAGATGAACTCAGGAGGCACCAGGAAGTAGTTCAAAATGAACGGTCCTTCTATCAACACTGTTGCATGGAGGTGAAAAATCAGATACCAACTTTAACCTCGCTCTTCTGTATCCGAAATCCGCGCACGGTTCGAACTTCCGCTTTCGGAATATCCGCTTCCTGTTTACTATCGCCATCCTTCGCTGAAGTTGAAACGTTGTGGTTTTGAACGCGATCCAGATCTGTTATCATCTCATTTGGATTTGGTTTCTATTAGTCGCAAGTGACAGTTTTATTAAATAATTTGAATATACGCTGAAGGTTAAGTCCTGCCAGCGCGATCTTAACAATGGTGAACGGCAAGTGCAAATTCAAAACTGAATGAGAGGACGATCCCAGGTTTAAATCGTGGCTGCATAAAGGCAGTGATTTTCGGGCCAAATGCTCCATTTGCCTGAAAGACTTTGATATTTCTAACAAGGGGGTAGGTGGTGTTATTGCTCACTTGAACACCACTACCCATCAAAAGAATGCAAAAATCTCTGGTGCAAACACCAAGTTGCTTACCTCATTCACCCGGCCTAGTAAGGCAAATGAGAAATCTTCATCTGGGCCATCGGCTGACAATGAGGCACAGTCGATTGTTACAGCACAGACAGCCTCCTCATCAGACTTCGCCGCCACGACCTCAGCAGCAGACCCTGATATCGACGTAGTTTGTATTGAGTCTGAGCCGTCCAAGCCACCTAAAGAACCCGTCTGCCAGCAGGTCAATGATAGATCAACCCAGACTGTAGGATCATCGCTGTCGGACTATGTGGAGAAATCAGATGTCCTGACGGCAGAAATTTTGTGGACTGCAGATGCCGTCACATCCAACTTTTCATTTTACTCGTGTGATGGGAAGCAGGACATTTTCAAACGTATGTTTCCAGACTCGAAGATTGCTGCACAGTTTTCTGCCCAGAGATCAAAATTATCCTACTTATTGAATTTTGGTTTGGCCCCTCATCTGCTAGGAGCACTGAAGCAGAGATTGAAAGACTCAGATTTCTTTGTCCTCTTGTTTGATGAAACCCTTAACAAGGAAATGGGCAAGAAGCAGCTGGACATGCATGTCCGATTCTGGGATGGCAACCAGGTGAGTTTAGGCCTATATTATGTTTGTGATATATTTTTCTATTCTTCACTCAACCTTATTCTTTTAACTCACATTTCTGGCCAGTCTATCTAGATTTTAGGTTTTTGTCATTTAACCCTCTACTGCCTGAACATAGAAATAATTGCGGGAAAATTCTGAAAATTTGATATGAGCCTATTATTAGGCTGAGTATGAAATATTTGATACTAATTTTCAAATTTCAAGTAAAGGTATCAAGTTACAAAATGTATCATATATGCAACACTCGGCAGTGGTGGAACATACTTCCTGATGTATCATAATATATGATACATGCAAATGTTGAAAGAGCTGGCATTTTACTTTACATGAAATTCCCTGAAACAATTCCGATCTTTGTTTGGACACAAATAGACGTTGCACTTTTCACACTGAATAAATGTGAATGCTTTGCACTGCGAATATTTGCATCTGCTGCGCTTTCCATGCCACTCTGGCCAGTGTTCTGTACCTTCCAAACGCACATCTTGAATAGGCCCAGAAGCACAAGACATAGACGTTCTTGGAGATGACGCTGAGGGGCGACCTGGTCTCTTTCTTGCTTCCATCAGTGCAGTTGCTATTTGGCTTTGAAAGATTCTCAGCTTTACTGGCGTCTGATTTAATAGTGAGCAGTGCCGCTTGTACCAGGGGATTCTCTCCAACAGAGGATGAAACGATAGTGACAGTCTTCTTATCACACCATCTCAGAGCCACAATGTTGGAGTCACTTTCAACTTTCTTGTCTATAGATCCTCTGCCAGCTTTCTTGAGTTCTTTTTCAGTCTTTAACTCACACCCCTTTAGCCTTCTCAGTTTCACTGTTCCAACAACGTGTAGTGAGCGCTCTTTCAGAGCCTTGACTAAAGGCAGACTTGTAAAAAAGTTTTCGGCGAAAACTTTGTAGTTTAGATCACTTGGGAGATCAGCCGTCGGTCTCAGCACTACATCTGCATCAACTCCCAGGCTTTTTAATTCTGTGGACTTGTCCCTGGCTGACCCTTGATAGATCTCAAAATCATACAGTATCCCAGACATACTTGAACAAGGCCCATTCTCAGGTACAAGCCTAAAATTACTTCGTCTCCACACTGTTCAGCATCTCATCTGTGACAATTTCTTTGAAAAAGTCATACGGTGTCTTCAATCCTCCCAATGGAGGTTGCTCCAGCTGTCCGAGAAATGGGACATCTGGTGCCTGGAAAGGGCCGTCAGCCCACATTGGCTGCTCTAGAAGGGAAGAATGCATGGTCATAATCTTCTTCATTTCGCCTGTGTAGACGTAAGTGCGCTAGTGGAACTTCATCCTTGAGCTGTCATCGTCATTATCAGCTCTGCAGGTATCAAAGAGCCTCCGCTTAGCCTTCCTCAGTCTGGCAAGTTGATAATCATCACTATCATCACTATAAGATTCTGACGTGTAGGAGTCGGCCACTCTGATTGTTTTTCGTTTCTTTGACACAGGACTCAATGCCTCTTCATCTTCACTTGTTGAATCGTCTCCAGGTGGTATATATTCATCTCCAGAGCTTTCATAAAATTCAAAATCACTGTCATCTAATCCAGCCTTGCTGACAATATCGGCAATTTCCTGTCGCTTTGCCATGCTGAAAATACAAAATGAAACAATGTCTCAATTATTATTCAAAAATATGCAGAGTATGTTGACACTTCCTGTAATTCAATCATATCTAGCTTTACAAAACACTTTGTGAAAACACCAGAAAGCCACACAAATTTTCATGACACCTTACAGGTCATATCTCCAATGCCTGATGTTGCATATATGATACACCAAAATAAGGTGTGGTGCTGATGTAGCATATATGATACATGGTATTTCAAAAAATTCTAGCAAAAACCTTCATTTGAATATTGGTAAAAAACCTAATTCACTACACAGTAGGATGTATTCTTAAGCATAATAGCCTGTTAAAAGGTGAAAAATGTGAACTTACCTTATTTGTAGGGTGTCCCTACTTTTTGCTCTCTCGACAGTGTGCTCAGTTGTGCGATGGTTCATCAGTTTGAAAAATTCTGAGACAGACTGGATTAAAGACTCGAACATCTAGATGCCATAAATATTAACTTGACAGATGTAGGTTTATAGGCGGTAACTGAAAAAGATGGAACCTCTCAATTTAACTAGGTCAGAGGGGTCAGTTTTCACTGTAGCATATATGATACTCTCGGCAGTAGAGGGTTAACTACTAGGTCTAGTCCATTTTTAGCAATGTCATGCATCAGTATACATGAAATATTGGGCTTAACATTCTTTTAACGATTACGATAGCATCAGTTCATTTAATTAATATCATATTCATCCATGCTGTTTATTTAGTCTGTACATAGCCTTGCCTAGCTGATATTAAGTCATTACTATGGCAGGTGAAAACAAGATACTATGCCACTTGCATGATGGGCCATGCCAGAGCAGAAGATCTGCTTCAAGAGATTTTACAAATTGATGTGGACCTGTCCAAGGTTTTGCAGATTTCCATGGATGGTCCTTCTGTTAACTGGAAAGTGCATCGCCTTCTTACAGATCATATTGAGGTAGAAGTTAATACTGTTTTTATTACCAAGAAATAATTTAACTCTTCATTTTTGTCCACAGAACAGAAGCTTATCAGCCTCTAACATTTATGGCTAATGAAGCATAGACTAAAACTGTTTTAAACAAGTTAGCTATCTAACCCCATAATACACCATTTGCATTCTCAAGTGATTAATGTTGGGTTTTTTTTCCCTCAAATTAGGATGTGAACTCTAAGAGGCTTCTGCCCGTTGGGTCATGCGGTCTCCATACCGTCCATAACGCCTTCAAGGATGGGCATGTGGCATCAGGGTGGGATCTCGGACACTGGTTTGCCTCGCTGACCTGGCTACTAAAAGATACCCCGGCGAGAAGAGAGGATTTCACTGCTGCCACAGGTTTGTATATTTTGTTTGAATATTAACTGACATTATTTCTTCTATGACTGTAAACTGATGCTGTTATATGTAATATTTACTAGGTTACCAGAAGGAAAAGGTTTGTAAATGTTGTTGTGAAAGCATGACAGTATAGAGGACAATAAAATATCATTTATATTCAACAAATTGTTTAATTTGCCGTGGCCATGTGAAAACTGATGATGAAAAAGAAATAGTTTGACAATAAGTAATGATTCTCCCTTTTGTTATTATTTTCCTGGCAGGTTGCACACAATTCCCTCTGAACTTTTGCCAGCACAGATGGCTGGAGAATGTCCCTGTGGCAGAAAGGGCACTCAAGATTTGGCCCTCAGTGAAGAAGTTCTTGGCAGAGATGAAGCCACTCACGACAAAGTCCTTTTTGTCCCTGAAGGATCTTGCCATGGACCCCCTTTTGGAAGTAAAGGCACACTGCTTCATCTCCTTTCTTCGTCAGTTCCAGAGCAACAAACCATTGATGCCATACTTGGCTGCCGGTCTCGAGAGGTGCCTTAAAGCTTTGATGGAAAGGTATTAATCTAAAAGTTTTTTGTGCATACATGTTTTTCACTGATACACTGAATATTTTGTAAACCCTTGTCTGTGGTATTGCAGTAGAAGTGTTGTACACATTACTTAGTTACATTATTGGTTCATATACATGCTCTTCCCAGAGAGGTCTTTTGAATGAACTTGACATAATACATTCTACATCATACATACTTGCATGCTTGCTTGTATGTGCTGTTTTCACTTGCACTTTAGAATATTGAGAGGAAGTAGCAGCACTTGGTATTTTAAGTTGCATTCTTAAAATTTTGTCCGGTTTTACAGTCATTTCATTCCTGTGATGTTTCTCTCTTTTATTCCTCTATTATATCCTTTAGGTATAAGATGCACTTGGAGGCAAAGAAGTATGAAGAGGATGATCTGACAAAGAAAAGGAAAAGGGATGAGTGTTCTGCAGAGTTGGAGGAGTTGAAAAAATCAAAGAAGAGGCTCCTAGATGTCATCGTAGGTTTGGAGAAGGCAGCAGACAGGGATGCTGAAATAGCAGTCACCTCCAAAAACCCAAGGATTTTAATTGTCCAGTCCATTGCCACCAGAAAAGAAGCAAAGGAGAGGAGGGCAGAGCTGGAGAGACTGGAGACCTCCATGGCAGAAAAGGCCAAGGAGGTTGCCTCAGTCTAGGGATGTCCTCATTTGTAAATATGTATATATGTAAATAGGTAGGACCAGTTTCTTCTTTATATGTGTATGTATATTAACACAAGAAACTTTAAATAAAAGTTCTATCTTTTTTATTTGATGCTCACTGTCAACTACACATGTGTTTGAACCTTTATCATTTCGGCCCGCAGTTGGGCATCACACGGCCCTCAGTTGGGCATCCTTGAAGGGAGCCCTCAGTTGGCACCTCTGGTAAGCGCTGGCAACCCTGATTTTCCATGTGATCCACTCCAGCCAGGCCCCATATACTTTAAGAGGAGTTGCGGTACCTCGGGAGATGGAAAAATAGTGAAAAATCGATTATTTGTCGGTTTTGAGATAGCCCCATAATTTGCTATTTGAATATGTCCTCTATCCATCTGTGCTACTTAAATAAGTGAAAAACTGCTCCAAAGCCTTTGAATTTGCTTTCAAAGAGACAGGGGGTACGCTGACAATTCTGAAATTTTATCAAAATTCCCTGAAAATTCCAATTTTTGAGCCTTCTTTTAGAACACTTGCTACGGCTAAAACCCCAAGTATTTGGTATCATTAGAAAGGTTTCCATGCGATCTATCTGATTATGCCCTCTATCGATGACATAAAGGGTTTTACAAAGCAATAAATCCATTTGAAATGCAGTGTGGACTAGAACGATTCCACACATTTCATTGGCTACCAGTCCCAGTTTGAGAATGCTGCTCTCTGATTGGTTGAAAGTAAGCGAAACCCGAATCAGTTTTACCGGCCGGAGCAACTCTAACCCACAATGCACTGCTTTGCATGTGAACAACTATCACAGCATTACATATCGATTCACATACGATCAGCGCAACATTTCAATTGTTTTGATCTCTCGACATCATTCAACTTGAAGTCATTGTCTGAAGTAATTTTTCTGACGCCTTTGTGTATTCCAGGTGAGTAAATTACGTTTAGCTTGCAGAAAGTGGTCAGTCGAGCAAGAAATAGTACGAGAAGCCTAATTTTGATAGTGACAATGCGTTTGCAAACACTATCTGTGGAGGCTAGGTGTGGATCGTGATTTAGTTAGATCTGTACTTTATCTACAATTGTACTTAATCAAATTAGCGTTCGAAGAAATCATGAAGCAGCAGTAATAGATCTATTTCAGCCTGTTACTATTGTTTTTCACCAGATTCTAATAGCCCAACACCTGAAAACTATTTGCTAACCTAGATTTAACCCATGTTTTGGTAACTGAGTGGGATGCTCCCACCTCATGCACCCCACCTTCAGCCTAGTAAATCTAGTCTAATATTTGAGTTTTAAATCTTCTTTCAGCATGGCTAAACGATCTCAGCGGTCCAAGTCACAGCAAAGCAAGATTGCTAAGATGGTCGCAGCACGAGCACAGAAAGGACCAGTCGACAGCATCTCACCATCACCATCGTCTTCATCAGGGTCTGTGACTGAGCAGCCAGTGGCAACTCCACAGCAGTCCTTCACCGCAGCATCTTCACCTGCACCTTCATCATCATCACTTGCATCCGGTCTATCTGCCTCCTGTCACAAGTTGTCCTATTTTGCCACGGATTCTTCCTCATCTTCATCGACTTTGTCTGCTTCTTCATCATCGCTGCCCACCACAGTAGTTGACCTGAACTGCCCCAGGGTTTGTTCTTCAACCTTGCTTGCTTACACTGTGGGACCTGTAACTTGACTCTGCAGCAGGGGAAAGGCAGCAAGTCGTTTTCTGTGCACCTGCAGCTCATCTGCACAGAATGTGGAGAACTGAGCAGTGAGGTCAGCACTTCACAGAAGTCATCGAACATGTGCGACATCAATCGCAAGGTCGTTGCCACTGGCCTGGCTGTTGACATAGGCCACTCTGCACTCCTGAAGCTTTCTGAGGGCATCGGAATGCCTGGCATGCATCAACGCAGTTACCAGAGACATGTCGATGAAATTTTCAAGCGCTCTCCAGAAATTACTGCAAATCTTCTGAGACAGGCAAGGGAGAAGGTCTTTCAGTACTACAGGACGCAGGACCCTAAAGCTTTCTCCGAAGATGGGGTCTTGGACTTGGCCGTGTCCTTTGATGGGACCTGGCCGAAGCGAGGACATACGTCGAAACTTGGCTTGAGCAATCATCGACGTCATGACCGGCTTAGTAGTGGACTTCCACGTGATGTCCTTGTATTGTGCAGTTTGTGCGTCAACGGGAAAAAGACTCAGAGACAGGGATGAGGCCACCTTCTCCGAGTGGCTGAAACAGCACAAGTCGTCAGGCAACTGCACACGGAACTATGAAGGGTCCTCTGGTGGAATGGAGTGTGCAGCTGCGCTGCTTCTTTGGCAATGAGGTATACAACCTTAGTAGGCGATGGGGACACTAAGACTCACCTGGCTCTCACTCGGGAGAAGCCCTACGGAGACGCCATTGTGGTGAAGAAGGAGGGAGGAATGTGTCAACCACATTGTCAAACGTCTGAACACGGGACTCCGCAACCTCAAGTCCACCTTGAGCAAGCAGTCTATTCGAATTGGTGCAATTGGACAAAAATTGAAACCCTATATTTTGGAAAGTTCTAAAGATATTGGCAAAAGCTTATGCAGGTACCTCCATATGGGTATTCTGTTGTCACATGCCAAATTTTAGGCATCTAAGTGTAATAAGAGTTTAAGCCAGACTGATTTTTTTATGATAGTTATGTAATTCCAAGATGTCTGCCGTAAAGCACCATGTTTCGTGAAAAAAATTGTAAATTTTATGCTTTTCCATCTAATTAGTCCCACTACAACTCACTGATATGTAAGAAACACAAGTAATCATTCTCTGACAATATTTTCACAAAAGTGTGCATAACCCCCCTTAAGGGGTATCGCGGGTGGAGCTTCAGGCTCATACCACGATAAAATGACTAAAATATCGATTTTGAGATATTGAGTGTTCTAGATAAAAAAATATCTCCTGAATCGATTCCGATAGATCCCAACGTCTAAACGTAACGGGGAAAATGCCTAAAAATGACTTATAAGAGGGTGAGGGTCTGTCAAAATTTGACAAAAAAGTAGAAAAATGCCCTTGACAAAGGGTTCACAGCAGTTTACCAAATGCTAGAATCCTAGCATGTTTACCATCGTTGGAAACGTCCATGCGAGCTCTACGCGATGGTGGACTTGATACTTGTACTCGAAAATAACCCTCTGGGTAATATTCTAAATAAAGACACGTCATCATTGTATTTTCATTGGTCGAAACAACGGAAGCATTGGAATCCATGAATCTGATTGGCCGAACAGAACCGAAACCAGCGACCACTACCCATAATGCATCTTGTTGACGCACACTTCGAACTAGCAGTTTTGATGTGACGGAAAGCAAAACAGCGAAGAAATCAACTTTTTATGCAAATTTCTCAAGACCCAGCAAATATTGTTCATTGCAGGTAAGTTCTGAAGAGCTTTTTATCTTATTTTGAAACATTGTTGTGGGCATTTACATTGAAACAGGTTGGGAATGGCAAGCAATGTACTGAACATCGAACCGAGGGCAGGCCAACCCCACATGGCATCTCTTCTGAAGAATGATCGATGCTCGCATAAAAACACTATTTTAGTGATGCTGATCATTATTTTTTGGTGTGTTTATGTGGGTTTTAACCCTTTAGAGCTTAACCCGGCCGATTAGATTTCTACGCTGTAAGTCTAACCCGGCCGTACCCGGCCAATGTAGCCTTCATTGTTCAACCCGGCCGGAGCCGGCCGGCTACACCCCTCGTACTTTTCGTAAACTTTACACCACAAAGAAGGGACTTCTGTTCTATATTTAATTCCTTCGTCATCTTGAGATATTATGGGATAGATCTGCCCCGTTTCGCGGAAGTTACGACGCATTCATTGCTTTGAAACGCATTTGAAACCACGCTCGATTATCATCATTTGACTGCCTTCAAATCATCCTTGTTTACAATGGCTGACCCTGAGTTCAGTGACACTGAGTTAGACGCAGAATCCGATACTGACATCGATTTTGAGGAAGAGAAAAGTGACCAGCAGACTAGGCCCAGACTAGATCTAGTTTAGTGTAAGACTGAGTGTGAGGTAAAGCGATAGATAGTCTAGAGTGTAGACGTCTAAGTCAAGTCTAGTAGTCTAAATGATCAGCAGTGGAAAGAGCAGTGTCTTGTATGAGTAAATCTAATATTACGAATCTGCTGGTTTCTTTTTTGTTTTATGTATCTAATCTGGGTTTTATAGTAGTATTTTAACTCTTAGAGGTCGGCACGCCAACTCAGTTGGCGCATAAATGGTACCATAGGAGCGGCACACCACTTCATGTGGCGTTTGAGAATACCTCATTTCAATCAAAAGTTTAGAAACGAATTATAGGGAACACATCCAGTCCATGTTTTCCAAAGCTTCCTGACAGGAAGTGATGCGCAAATCTACCCCTCGCAATTTCAAAACGTTGGTAGAAAGAGCTTTTTTGTGGAGGACAAAGTTTGTTTACAAAAATCAGCTGATCGACAAAGAAGGCAACACCCAGTGGAGATTCTGGGCCTTCTACATCGAATGGGAAGCCAAAGCGTGTGGCTGCCAGACAGGCTGCTTTGTTTCTAGATTCAATTTTAGATTTTGATAGTGACGATAGCCTCTCAGATTTTTCGGATTCTGATTGTGAGCCCTATACTGACAGAGATCTCTCCTCTAGTTCATCCAGTAGTTCAGAAGAGGATGACCCTGCCCCAGTGGCAGTAGGGAAAGGCCAGTCAAGAGGGTCAAAGAAAGGTAAAGGACCTGCCAAGGCTAAAAGCTCACACGAGAGTAGGAGAGGCAGTTCTGAAACTAGAGCTAGCTCTAGTGAGGATGAAACGGATCGTGCGAGGTCACGTTCTCCTCTCCGGAATGAGGAATGGCAGGAAGCCGGTGAGGGTGAAACTGAAAACGCAAACAGATTTACCAATGCAGGGAAAGCTGGGGTAAATCTCAATGTTGTACCTGAAGGTTCGTCTCCCCTACAGTGTTTCCAAGCATTTTTCAATGCTGAAGTTGTGGGAGATTTAGTGACCACTATCAATGAGTATGGCGAAGAGAGAGTCCGACAAAATGCAGAGACAGCAAGCAGAAGGTCGATATTCAAGAAGTGGGTGGGTGTCACACTGGGAGAGCTATGGAAATTTTTGGCAGTTATTACCTCTATGGGGATAGTCAAGAAACCCAAGATCAATGACTATTGGAATCAAAAAGAGATACACCAGTCAACCCCATGGTACGCCCAGATGTTCACCAGAGAACGTTTCAAATCAATCTTTCACTCTATGCTGCACGTGTCGGACGTTGGAGCCACTGGCAAAGCAAAGATTGAACCTGTTTCGTGAAGCTTTTTATCCAGGAAAACAACTAGCACTGGATGAAATGGTGATAGGCTACAGAGGAAGGTGGGCTTACAAGCAATTCAACGCGGCAAAGCCGCATAAGTATCATGTCAAGACGTTCGGACTGTGTGACAGTGCTACCGGATATGTCACAAACCTGTTGATCTACTTCGGTCGACAGACATCCTATAACCCCAGGACCAAGGATGATCAGCAGGCTGTTAGAGTTTTTGATAAACTCATGGAATATATTGGCCCTGGACACCACATATATGCGGACCGATATTACACTAGTTATCCCCTCTTGGAATACCTGTCCAACAGAAAGTGCTACTATACTGGGACAGTAAATATCAATCGACGAGGATTTCCGGCCCAACTAAAAACTGAAAGATTAGCCCACAGGCAAATGAAATGGTACTTGCAAGGAAATATATATTTGGCAGTGTCATTCAAGGGGAAGAAGGCCAAAAAACCATGCATTTTAGTTTCGAATGATGCCAGAGTTGAAACTCAAGTTGTGAAGGACATTGAAAAGCCAGGAATGATTCAAGATTACAATTTATGCATGAACAGCTGTGATCGGGCTGACCAGGCAGTCCAGACTTGCGGATTTTACACACGCAGAACCCGAAAATGGTGGAAAAAAATCTTCCTGTGGATAGTAGAGATTTGCCAGATCAATGCGTACACCCTGCACTGCTTGACGCAGCCAGTCGGGACTCGCCCACTTACCTTGCTTCGATTAAAACACAAACTTATCGAGGAAATGTCTACACTCGCTGCACAGCTTTTGAATCAAGATGTAGGACAACAGGACATTGTCCAAAGGGGTCATGCAAGACCAGAAAACCCCATCAACCTGGCATGTAAGACTGGACATGTCATTGTAAAATCGACCATATCTCGACAATGCAAGATCTGCAGCACCCCTCAAGTTCGCAAGCGGACTACATTTTACTGCAATGGGTGTGAGAGCAAGCCTTTCTTGCACCCAAATGCTTGTTTTCAACAGTTCCACTCAAACACTCAATAGGAACATTCTTTCTGGTGGAATATTTGTATGACGTTGTTGGATTTCTGACATTTTGTTGAAAATATGTGATGTGAAACAAAATTTTGTGACAAACGCCCTATTGGACCTAGAGCCTTGAAACTTTGTGCATACCTTCATAATTGGATTACCTTCACTGGATTAGCAGCTCATCTACCTATCTGTACCAGTTTTGAAATACTAGGACTTGGTGAGTGAAAAACTTACATATTTTTTACATATTTTTTTCTCTTTTTGTTACCTCTTTTTGCATGTCTTCCTCAGTTGATCAATATTGCTAAATTTTATGTGTTTTCTGTATTCTGTATTCAATTCTGGTTATTTTGGTGTTTTATTTTTTCAATTCGGACCAAAACTAAGCAAGATATGGCCAAAAATATGAAGCATGGTAAATTTCGCTACAAATGGGTGCGACACAACGTGGAATTTGGGTGCGACCTCTAAGAGTTAAAATAAATTGGTTGGTAAGCCTAAATAAAAATGCTAACATAAGTAAATAATATAATAGATATACAGCCACAGGCAGTTGGATTTAGTTGGAAGTATGCTTAGAAATTGCCTGAATTTGTTCAACCGAAAGGAAATAATAATAATAATGTATAGGTAGGGGTAGATATGAAGAGACACACAGAGTTCTAATTTAGTTTAGTTGCTGCATGATTATAGATCTTATCTTGATTTGTCATACTTTCTTGAATTTTATTTCTCGGCAAATGTGATTTATATGCTTACATTTTTATTTGTACTGCAACTTATCATTTTTTATTTATGTTTTCACAGTCTGATGATGAGTCCTCTGATGATGCGCGTGCTACACCTGTTGCTGCTGCGGCCGCTGCCAACACTCCAGCTGGAGAATGGAACGCACATGCAGCAAATATTCGCCTCACCGACTTTGAAGAACAGCCTGGGCCTCGACATAACCTGGCACTGACTGCCTGTCCATTGGACTTCTTCTTTTTGCTTTTCCCACTGGAGCTGTTGCATATGTTTGTCACAGAGACGAACCGCTATGCGGCTCAGTGCATTGCTGCAAAGCCCAACAACAGTTGGTACGACACATGCATAGAGGAAATGAGGGCATTCATTGCCATTCAGGTCATCTTCGGAATACGACAACTACCTCGTCTATGGTGCTATTGGAGTCAGGATCGGCGCTTCACTGATGCATGGGTCTCAGCTGTCATGCCCATTCAACATTTCAAGAACATTAGTTGATACTTTCATTGCAAGGACAACACCAATCAGCCCAGACGAGGTGAGGATAACTTTGACCCTTTGTTCAAGGTCAGAGATGTCATCACAAAAACCCAGGAAAGCTTCTAAAGTACTTCCAGCCCCAGCGTGAAGTCAGCGTCGACAAATGCATGGTCGGATTCAAGGGCAGACTGTCATTCAAACAGTACATGCCCAAGAAACCGACCAAGTGGGGCCTGAAAATTTGGACATTATGTGATGCTTTCTCTGGATATTGCTTCAATTATGACGTATACACAGGAAAAGCTGGCCGCACTAATCCCCGGAGACCTTTGGGTCAAGAAGTGGTTGAAACCTTGTGCAAGCCACTATATGGAAAAGGGCACAATGTGTACATGGACAGATTTTTTAATAGTGTTGACCTGGCCAATCAACTCTTGACCAAGAACACTTACTGCTGTGGCACCATCATGTCCAACAGAAGGGGCCTGCCAGCAGCCATAAAGAGGAAGCTGAAGAAAGGGGAGCTTTTGCAGTTACAGCAAGGCAACCTTGTGGCAACGGCCTATAATGATAAGCGAACAGTCTGCCTGCTCTCCAACAACCAGGCTATGGGAACCGGTGAAGACAGACGTCCACACCAACTCCTAGACTACAACCGGTTCATGGGTGGTGTGGATAAGTTTGACCAACACTTGTCTTATTACCCCGCAGGTCAGCCGGGAAAGAAATGGTGGCGCTATCTGATCTGGCATCTGATCAGCGCCTCCATATTCAATGCCTTTATTCTATGGTCTCAGTCACCAAGGGCATATGATGGCAACAAAACATATGACCATTTGATGTTTCGTGCCGACATTTGCGAAGCACTTCGCAATGGGTTCACCTCTCAGAAGCTCCCTGGTCGTAAGTCTACAAAACAAGACACAATTGCCCCAGAGAGTCTTAGGCATCACCAAATATTAAAAATTGATGGCAGGAAAAGACAGTGTGTTCACTGCAGTCTTAACAAAATCAAGACCCTGAAAAGCCATCCGGTCGAGACATCATGGAGATGTAAATTCTGTGACGTTGCATTGTGCAAGAAAGTTTGTTTCAGCAGATATCATGACACTGGTCTTGCCATCAATGAAAACTCCTCTTGAGTTCAGTGAAACTTGACGTTTCTTCAGATTTAATCCTTATTTTACCTGAACTTGTGTTTTTTCAACTTGCTTTTTTTTTAAGATTTCTGGCACACTGGCACCTAATTTTTTAGTGTGTGAAATGGTGTATTTTTGTGGTAAATGATGTGCTTAAGTGTTGTGAATTTCTTTCTTGGAATTGATTAAAAACAAAATGGTAAGTTGGATTTTGATTATTATTATTCTGTTATACTTTTCTTCACTTCTTGGACATTCCTATCTGCCTTTAAACTGTTGGTTTTAGGAATTTCTGATGATGTATTTCAGAAGGTAAAATTGACCTACTTTTAAGAGTAAAATATAATACAAAAAAAAAATAATATCAACATAAAGAGCTACAAAATCACTAAACCATCCATTTTTCCCTTCACATGTAAATTTTCATGCCTCTAGGTCAATTTTGTGATATTTTATGGGCATTTTTATAAGCCTACCCCATCTGACCTCAAAAAGGTCAAAATAATGTAAACAAGCCAGGTCAGGTCAGGTTACAGGAAGTTGGACACAGGCCATAACATGGTCGCTCAGTAACATGATCACAAGAGGGTTAAATACACAGATCTATCAGCTTATCGAGATCTAGTTACTTTGAGTTTCTTTTTGTGCTGGTCATGAGGTCAAGCTAGTCTAAAACTCAATGGTCTCACCTCAGCTAGATCCAAATAGCATAAAATAAGAGTGATGAGGGGCTAGTCTAGATTTAGACTAGACTAGTTTTTTTTTATTATTCTTTTCTCCCTCTCATACACAGCCAAATAGATCAAGTCAAGATCTTAACAATTTTTTGTGTGTCTGTATTTCAGTTCAACCAACAATGCCTCTTTTTAAGAAGCAGAAGAGTCAACTTGCTAATGCAAGACAGATCATCACAAAAAAGCCTCTGCCTCAGACATCCTCATCTAGGTTGAGTTAGGATAAAATATGTACCAAGTACCCTAAACTGAATTGGGGAGGAAAGGATGGGAAAGAGGAGGCCTGATGAATGGACATATTCTCCAAAATACTCTGAAGTCTACTATCAAGCTTGTGCTGCTTTAAAGATTCCCTAGCGAGACACAAAGACCTGAAGTCTTTATATATACATTTTTGTTTGTGTGACAGTATTATAAACATTCTGCATTCATTTTGTCTGTCAGTTAGCTACTTGTATCATCAGTATATTTACTACAGCTCTTTATTGCAGGGATATCAATTTTCTAGCCTTTTTAACTGTTGGGGTACAATCTTTGCTTCTCATCTGTTGTGTTTGCATCATACACTGATGACAAAGAGGGTTTTACAGTTATTCAGGGAACCAAAAAAATCAGCATGGATGTAGCTCACAGTATGTCTCAAAATTATCACACTAAACTGTTTAAACATTATAATGAAAGCGCGTGATCTGTCAAGAAATGATTGTTACATTGTCATAGCTGTAATCTGGCTGGTCCGGTGAACATCACTCGATGAATACTTTAGCTCAACCAAAAAAAAAAAAATTCAATTATCATGGTGACAACAAACCCCCAAAGTTCTTTGATAAATACAAATGTGTAGCTCCTGGCCATCATAGAGTAACTTTTTTTCTCATTTATGAACTTATAGAATGTCACATTCAGTGATTAACAAACATGATAATTATGAAAAGAAGCAACAGCATAATATTCTCTCCTTGTCGAGGGGTAACCAAGTCCAACATGTTATGAACTGGTCATTTGTTGAAAGCATCCCATAATGTATTCCATCTTAAGAATCTTGAAATGAAACCCTTAAAATGTCACATTCAGCAGTAAAATAAATAAAAAATTACGGCAGTCTCAAACACCACTCTGCTCTCTATTTAAGCCTTGTCATGGGGAATCTCTAACAAAGCATCACTGTCTGTCATCTCCCATACCTCCGCTAAGCTACTCACTTGCTAGGTGTAGTAAATGCTGACAGACCCTACCCTCTGACCGTTTCTTCATTATTACCACAGCTGACTGATGATTGGTTGCTGCTACAATGGAGGCGACATCCCATAATCCTCTGGATGATCATCATGAATGTTGCTGCTGCTGCTGATACGTCGCCCCCACCTCTCACACTTGGGACATGGAAGACTCTCTGTCATGCAAGTCTTGTGATAGACAGCTTTGCAATGTTTACACTGTTATCAGAGAAAAGTAGAGTAAAAAAAACATCCATGCACATGGCAAGTTCTCATGGTGTGAGACAAAATAAAAAACACAATACATTTTCAAAAATTATTTTAAAAAATCAAACAACCTCATAGCAAAGAACTGTTAAGAATGACAACCACTTCAAGAAAACACTCACATTTGAGTGAGTGGGTATTAACAACTGATCCTCACTTGAGATGAAAGCAATTTTACAATAAGCTCTACAAACTGTACGCGAACTGGTACTGAAAATAAACTGTCTAAGTGCATGTAACTGTACTGATGATGATACCAACGTGTGTCAGATTTAGGCGTTGTCTTGATGACAATACCTTGTCTTGACTGAAGCCATGTTACAACTTGCTCATTCTTGTTTTCAATTGCTTGTATAACTAAAGCTAATGAGAATTGGGAAACTGCAAAGTACAAACTGATGATTAAGAACTCCCATCACAAAGCAGAATGGTAATACCCATGTTTCCATGTTACTGACATGGTAAGGAAATTTCCACTTGTGTAGCAATACAAAACCAAAAGAAAAATGTGACAAGCTGTTCTCCTATCAAATATGCCATTGGAACAGGTAAAAAAACTGAGAGAATTCCGAGTGGCTGTAAAATCTAGATTAATTTGAGTATCTTGACCGTTTTTTACAAAACATTACTGAAGAGTGGAAACATCCTCGCCAAAAGCATCCCTGAAAAGTAATTCTATCCTCAGAACTGATAGAGGTATTTTTACAACATAACTCACCCTCATGGTGGTTTCCAACTCAAAAGGATAGATGACTTGTGGGTTGCGACATATCTCACAAACGAATCCTTTCTGGCTACACAGAACACAATCATACACGTGCTGAATAGCAAACTTGACTAGATCTTTCACTAACTTGTGAAGCGTCCCAGACTGCACTTGAAGGAAATCCTAGGATGAGGATGACATTATACGACAATTGAAAAGGGATGAAGGAAGAGAGCTATGAGGAGAATCAACCCCAAGACCTTTGTGTCAGCTCCAATCACTTAACAGCTAGGCAAACGACATGTTTATTTTGCAGAAAATATCCCTATTCCAAGAAAACTTACACTACATTTCCATTTAATTTTTACTGATAGACTCATATGCACAGCAGTAAAGTAGTAAAATGAAATCAATTATGATATAAATTTGTAGGCTACTTGCAGTCCATGTCACAGACTTCAGAAAGTGACTTCAAAAAGCCCCACTGCCCCACTGTCTATTTCTTTTTTTGTCAAAGCCAAATACAGTAGGATTTCACAAATTCCAAATGTAGGTGACCAGCTTGAAAACTGAGATCATAATGTAAATCTTATTCAGAAATATGGGAGATCTGAGCTTTGCAATATCATTGTAGACAATTCGAGACTGTGACGGCCTTGGTTGTAAGGTTACACTGCATACTTACAGCCACAGAGTACAAATCCTGTCTATCATAAAGGTGCTCTCTGGGCCAGACTTTCTGCCTTAGAGACTCTGCCACTTTCTGTGAGCAGGTGAACAGGTAAGATTTGAGGTAGCACAGCTGCTGGCGTAACAACTGCAAGGAAGATAAACAAATACATCAAGATTGTTAACAAGAAATAAAAAGATCAGATCGTCATTATTATGCAAAAAAAATTTCAGTACATTTACAATGAAGATGGGTAACTGTTGTTACCCATTCACTTGTCCCAGCAGCATATGTTCTCAGAGGCCAGCTCAAATAAATTATTACGGCTTTAATTTCGGGGTTGATCTCATTTTTTCCTAGTACCTCTCCGAAATCAAGATTTCAACAGTGGCAGAGGGTTTCAATTTTTTTTATCATTTCAATACTCAGAAATTTTGATGCTTTCAAAATTTAAGCTCTGAATCTTTAACAATATTTCCATAATTTTGATGTATGAAATGCACCAGTAGGCATCCAAAGGGATTAAAATGCCCACCCTGTACAGAGGGACAGAACTGAAACAGAAAAAATACGTTGAAACTTAAAGTTTATAGCATAAGACCTTGGCCCAGCTCTGAATATAAACAAGTACCCTAGATCTGCCTCTCAAACGAAATGGCTGTATACATTTCTTTTTTTCTCAACTAGTAAAAGGAGGCAATAAATTTTTGGCAGGCTCTCTGCCTCTAGTGATGAGGCAAGTTTACAACAAAACTGAACTGTGCTGATTCACTGACACAGAAGTGGTGCTGCTGTAGTACGAGACATAAGAAAAGTTCTGATGAAAACCGCAAGTCCAGTGTGGCCAGCATTTTCTCCGGTCTGGGCAATCTGCCCAAAGAAAATGCCCCTTTCGATAAATTCAACACATGCTTATCTTCCCTTCCCTCCTCCACTCCAAAGTCAACATTACTTCAGAAAACCCTACAATCCCTCCAAAAATTTACAACCCCATCGCCCCTCCCCCCCTCCTCCCCCCAATATGTGACAAAGGCAGGAATATCTCCCCCAGTTCACATGACCTGGAGAAAACACTGTGTGGCTAGGACCAAGTCCATATGTTCGAAGTTGTAAAAAATAGTATGCAGGATGAACAGGGATGCCACTCACTTTTCATAGAATTATCTGAAGTTTCTGCTGCTTTGTGGGAATTCATGTGGACTTCGCCTCTAATATGAAACCTCTACTTTCAAAGAGCTAAATCATGTTTCTAATCTCAATATAATAAGCTATCTCTTAAAGAATGAAGAATTTGATAATAAATAAATTTATAAATTTACTCCATAATTATATAGTCTAGTACAGAAATCAAAAGCGGACTTGCCTACCCCTACAAATCAAGGATCAAGTTGCGGATGAGGCTGTTTCAATGAAAAATTAAAAGTAATTACACTGTTTGATTCTTCTGATTAGTCATTCCAACATGTTCATGGTCAATGTCAGAAATTGACTTTAAACACAAAGGCTAGGACAAGCTGCTTTAAAATCTTGTTTCCTAAACCCTGGGTTAGGACTGGTAAGACAAAGCTTCTTTTGGGATGTCTCTAGATACACTAAAGGTTTTGCTGCGTAGATCACTTTCTTTCAATCATGATTCGAACTATCACCGCATATTGGAATAGATCCGCGTATTGTACAAACTTGACCAGTCCAACCCACACTCACATAACGCCCAAGAAAGACAAGCAAGAGCGATAGGCAATCAGCCAGTCCTTGTACTACTTAAGCCAGGCCTACAAGGCAATGTCCACAGAGGAAAGTTTGCACTGGAAAGCATAACTCGGAATTTATTTGTCTCGTATGGTTTCCATTCTCCGGATGACATTTCAAACCCAAAATAACCATTTCCACGAAGTTCAGAATTTACAGAACATGTTTATTTAGTCCAGAAGTGACCTTTCATTTTTTCTAATCTATCTAGCCATATGCCGGCTGTAACTGCAACACGTGCACCTATTGTAAATGGTGATCTGACAGACCTCGGACGGCATTCTCGGGACCACCGAGACTTCTCAGAAGAGTGGCATCCTTGGATCAAGTAGAGAATGACTGTACAACAGCCTCAACATATGACTGTACAACGGCCTCAATATACCTTTATATCCTTGAGTTCTGACACATGGCTGTAGAGCTTGGGGTTTAGTTCCTCTAAGTCATAGAGGGCTTGTTCTTCCAGCTCTACCAAAAATTTGTAGTTTTCTCTACACACTGAAAAACAAAGAATATACATTTCAACAACAATTCATAACCCCAGCGCTCTGGATCAATCTTGATTATATGAAGTGTCTTTATACTCATTCGAAATCAATGTCGACTGCCCCCCTCCCAGAACTAGTCTAGAGATTTAGCTAGATCTTGATCATAAATTCATCTTCTAAAAGGGTGAAGTTTCAGTAATGACTCTGATATTGCAAACATCTGTAGATATTAAACTAAAAGTCTGGATCTATCTCTATCTATTTATTGTCCTCTGAGAACACTGAAATTTTCAATAAAGCAGATATGCCTAGTTCTACTCAAGATCATCTTTGGGCGCTTGATATACCTACATATATAAGCAAACTCATAGGTTTCTTCAGATCTAGCGCCTGAAACTCGACGCGCGACTACGTTCGATAACTGTCTATGTCATCAATTGGAGGCCGGCTGGCAAGGCTGGGGGTCAAAGTGCATATCGGTGCATAACATCAGCTGAGGTTAGTATTCACCTCTATATGGAGCTTGGAAATAAGACGTCTTTAGGGCTAAAATTGTTTTAATGACCTAGATCTAGTTCATCAAACTGTGCTTCTATAGGGTATTCTCATGAAATTAATGTAATCCATAGATCTATTTCAATATGCCAACTTACTCACTCGGGCAGTGGGAGGAGAGAGCTGTATACTGTATTCTTAGAAACTGGAACTCATGCTCAGGCCTACCTTATTATTAACTATGAATTTCACATGCACAGATTCATTATTATTCCCTCATTTATGAGGTGGACCTTGATATTAAGAATACCTTATATAGTTATAAGTGTATTTTTTCCATGCACCAAGGGTATACTTTAAATCAAGGTGTTTATGTATCACATGCCCTTGGTGCATGAAAAAAGTATACATTGTACTTATCACGGACTTGTGAACACGCGCATGTGAAATTCATATGTAGTATACAGTACATAAGTAATACAAACTTCTGGACTTCCCCTTCCTCTGATACTAGTAACAGTTGGACACAGCACTGTAAAACATATTCCATTCAGAGTAAAAAATGATTGATTTTATCTCTTTGTGTATACATGCAGTGGAACATATAGACCTACCTTGCTATATTAATTTCAACTGCACAGATTCATTATTATTCTGTCGTTTCATTGATGAGGCTGAGTTCGATATCAAGAATACCCCGATAAAAAGTATACTAAGGGCATAATTATTTTATAATGAGTTCTACTGTAATATGTATGGGCATATACAGGAGTGTGCGTGCACACCCCGTGTGTTTGTGTGTGTCTCTGCATGTGTATTGGTGTATTTGTGATAAGTATGTAGCATTTCTGAGTGATTTTATTAACACATATGTTGATAATTCTCTTTGTCTACAGTCTAGCTTAAGCAAGAACATCTGGCATAACTTTGAAAGTTTTTTCTCAACTCATTTACTCTTTCACTGGTGTTGCGCTGCGTTGCACAAAATAAACACTAGCTGCTGCAGCCATCAACCACACGATTGATTGTAATTCTTAGCAATTTTCTTTTTTTGTCAGCAGGAATTCTATGAAATGAACATTCTTCCACTTTTAAACCATATAGTGTGTGTGAAAGGGAAATGTGGGGCTCTGTTGATTCATAGCACCATTCCCAAAACTTCTTGAATTATTAGTTTTTCAGAAATTTTTTTAGGTTTCGGAAAAGGAAGAAACATACTCTCTCAGATCTTGATGGTTCTTTCCTGTGCCAGAGTGGTAAGTATACTAAGCACAGTACTGACTGAGCAAACATCTAATCTATAATTCTAGGTTACACCTAACAGCCTAATGCTCAACATCAAAGGCAGCACTGATCTGACCTTTCACTAAGGCAAGAAGGTAACTGCCAGCTGCTGTTTGGGACGGTGCGGCTAAAAATAGATCGCTTGGGGAACTCTGTTTCAGCGCGCAGCATTCTGAAGCACCCTATTACCTGCTCATTTGTTATTGTTATATTTCAATTTCGATTGACATGGTAAGTTTTCTTTATTCATCTGCTCAAGTTCAATTACACAGCAAGATTTCACGAATTAGTCAAGACATGTCTCTTTTGGTACTTCAGAATAGTGATTCAGAAACCTTTGACCAAATAACCCCTCTGAAACATGCAGAAACTGAAACAGCGTAACTGTTGTGGTAATTCTAGACTCATTTCAATATCTTATGTGAGTGAGTGAGTTTGTGTTTTACGGCGTGTCAGCACGATTACGGCTATATTAAGCCCTCATGGTTACTGTTAACATTTTTTAGTAGAATTTTCCTATCAATTTTGTTCAGACAGCGGCCGCTAGGCCTACTCTTTTGCAATTTTAAAACTGCCAAGGGATTTTTAACGTGCGCAACGTGCACACGGGACCTCCTAGTTTTTCGTCCTTATCCGAGAAGACTAGACGCCGGCTTTCCTACTCTAAAAGCCAGAGTGTGACCGTCCTATCGGCTTCAAAACTGCAACGGGCGTCACTGTTGCAGGATCACACTCCTAAAATGTGCAGAGACCATGTTTTAGGTAAAAACGTTGTAGTACACAAATATGTTCGTTGTATGTTATGATTTTATATGTTCGTAGTATATTATGATTTTATATCCTTTCGTATAGACCTATGTCTTTAATAAAATTTAAGATGTTGTGTGTTGTATTATTATTAAATAGTTCTTTCATTGAGGATGAATGTTTGAGATTTTTGCGGGCATCGGTGAATTCTGCACACTCTGTCATGATGTGAGATATGGTGAGAGGACAGCTGCACCCTTTGCATTTGGGTGGATCCTCTGCGTTTAGAAGAAAAGAATGTGTAAGGAGTGTATGGCCTAATCTTAAGCGGCTTAACACAATCTCGTCTTTTCGACGTGGCTGTGAAGTGTTATGAGATGGTCCTAACTGTGGTTTAATTTGAAAGAGTTTGTTATTTGTCTGCATGTTCCACCAGGCTTGCCATTTTTCTTGAATATATGAACAGATAGTGCTTTTGAAATCAGTGGGTGGGATATTTTTATACTGTATGCCAATTTCTAGGCCAATTTTGGCCATTTCATCAGCAATCTCATTTCCTTCTATACCAATATGGCTTGGAATCCAAGCTAAGGAGATTTTCTTTTTGGCTAGAGAGAGAGTGTGCAGTCTCTGCAGAATTCGACCGATGCTTTCGCTTTTCAAATTCTTATTGCGTATGGCCTCAAGACAGGACTGGGAATCCGACAGTATCAGAAAGCTGTCGTGATCCGAGGATGATTTGGTTTCTAGGGCCATTTCTATGGCTCTAGCTTCAGCTGTGAAGATTGAGGCATTTGGGTGAGTGGGCTGCTGCCCCAACCACATTGGCGTCCTTTGACCCGTCTGTAAAAAGAAGAATGTGATTGGGATATTCCTCCATCAATTCTTCAAATTCTGTCTTATAAGTCTTAATTGGGGTATTATCCTTCTGATGGCGAGCCAGATTTAGGTTGATGGTTGGTGTATTTAGAGTCCATGAGGGAATTCAGGAAATGAATTTACCTCGACTTGTAATGGTTCCAGGTCTGCATCACGAAGGAGATTTTGAAATCGTATACCGAATGGAGGTGTGGCATTTGGCGCAGTGTCATATTTATCTTTAAAATGAGGGTGTAGAATGTGGGTAGAGGCAGGGTTATCTGGTGTTGAGTATAGCTTTATGCCGTATTGGAGAGACAATTTGTTTCTCCTGTCATACAAAGATGGTTCATTTGCTTCTGCATATAGACTTTCGATAGGAGTTGTTCGAAAGGCTCCTAATGAGAGGCGAAGACCTTGATGGTGAACAGGGTCCAGAATTTTAAGATAAGAAGGTTTAGCTGATCCATATATTATACTTCCATAGTCAAGTTTTGATCTGACTAAGGAACTGTATAGATGTAACATGGATTCTCTATCTGCTCCCCAGTCAGCTCCAGAGATAGATTTTAAAAGGTTCAAGGCTTTCCGACACGACTTTTTCAAACTTTTTATGTGAGGGAGGAATGTTAGTTTGCGGTCAAAAAGGACACCAAGGAATTTGGCCTCATTTTTCACAGGGATCCGCTCTCCCTTCAAGAAGAGATCACACCGAACCAAAAGCATCCCTAACCCTACTATAACCCTAACCCTAACCCTGACCCTGGGTTAGGGTTATGGCTAGGGTTAGGTAGGGTATGTTATTGTTGTTGGTTCGGTGTGGATGCGGAGGATTTCTCTCACAACAGCCCTGATATAGTCGAAATACCAATATAGTCTATGATTAAATGAACTGTATCGACATTATCATTGCAGTGCTGTCCTTCGACATAACCGATGCGGAAATCTTTCTTGCACCCATATGGAATTCCTTCCGACCATAGATCTTCATTTCATCCTAGTTTAGATATAGTCTAGTCTGGAAATCTAGACCTATTCTAATAAAGTAAACTGACCACGAGGCTGTTGAGGTTCTGTTTCTGTTTCCAAAACCCAAGCCGGCCAAGCATCAGAAATTCTCGATCCGTTTTCCGCCCTTCCTATCTGGACTAGACTAGACGTCTAGAGATTATTTAGTCTAGACCTAGACTTAGATCTAGACTCTAGACTAGTCTAGGTATATATTTCTCTCCAACTCGCTCGTGTGATCAGCATCCTATGAAATCGCACCTGCATGCAGACAGGTTAGTTTAGTCTAGATCTAGATATTGTTTCTAAACCAGACGCCGGTCGGTGTTCAGTGTTCACGATGTCAGCAGCATTTTGATTTTCGTCTTGTCTTCAATGTCTTCGAATTTACCGGAAAAGGAATTAGAATGCCACGTAATTTTCACGGTAGGAGCCAAACTCACAGCCAAAAAAAAAAAAGAGGGAGGGCCAACCATAAGCAACGAGGCCAATATTTAGGGCCAAATTTGGGTACGTAATCATCATCTAGTACCATAACGTAAGGACGCACGTGCGCACGAGAACACATAACCTGCACACAGAAAGAAACTCTGGGTCTTAAAGTACTTATTTATCACACATAAATCCTCACTATGGGAAGTAGTGTTCCTGGTCCTGGTCCCACAGATATACTGCATAGTTCATAAATCTTGATATTGACGCACTTGGGTGAAGATTACTGTATCATATTCCAATGTAAACTTTGCTTCTGGTGTGTGATTTTGGGGAAGGAAAAAAAAAAACTAGACCTTGTGAATTTTGTACTTCACATGATTACATTTTGCGGTCAGGAAATCCAATAGTTATACAGGTATTGCTCTCTCGCCTTGTACTTGTGCTCTTTCCATTTTTGGTAAGCACATCTTCCTTAGGGCACATTTGAAATCTGAATGAGAAATAAAACTAGATTACTAGTCTAGTTTAAAATATTTATTCTGAAATTGGGAAGTGTTTTCTTTCCCACAAGAATCAACACTGAGTGAAAAAAAAATGTCTGTTATGCATTAAAGGTCATGTAGTAAGCTTCTCCAAGAAAGGCAAAAGCCAACTCAAAAATCTGGACCAAGCCTTATTAAAAAGGCCAAACTGTTCACATTTGATCCAAAACGGCCAATCTGGCAACTCCAAGAGGAAGGCAAGTGCAGTATTGGTTCATAAATATTTCACATTATTTCTATTCCTTTCTCTTTTCCAAAAAAGTGAACAATCCAGCGTGGGCTGCTTCCGCGGCACCGAAATTCCACATGAAATCACTGAATAGATCGGATGCTGCCCACGTAACACATGAACCATGAAGGTGCAATAATATTTCACACTACAGTTTTAGTTACTATCACAACAGTCTTTATCATCTCCTCATATACGAAAACTTAGCAAATACAGCAGGTGTTAACCTACACACTGCTTAACACAATTTCCTGCTTGGCACTCTCATTCAACAATCCCAGCTGCCTCGTTCCTTTTAAAAAGCACTTTGGATAACACAAAAACTTCTGATAACACATCCTTAAAAGTTAGTTCTACGGGTGGTTGTGTTATCCCGAGTTCCACAACAATATTTATAGGGCCTTACTGGTCACAACTACTGACACCTGGATCTTTCATGAGTTGATTGCTGTCAATGATCCATAATTCCACAGCATCATAACTCTTTATTACATAATGTTTTTTGAGTGTCGATGTCATCTAAATGTTAGTTTGTTTGATTTAAGCTTTAACTGTAATTCAACATTTATTTACACTTTATTCAGCTTTATTACGCCCTTGTATTTAAGAATAGTTCATTACATGCATAATAGGAAATAAAGTATGTTGGATACAACACAGGAATGCTATTCAGGGACATACATGTACAATTGTACATCTCAATGCTATCTGGAAACAAGGTTATGACGTTCATGGGTCACATTATGAGCAGTGAAGGCTTCAGGACATCTCAGCTACTTGAACTTCTACATGTAAAAATCTCCTCCATGATCATCATTTTGGGATTGATTTTACAAGTCATAAAGAGAGTTATTATGTCTAATCTAATGTCAACAATAGCAGACACAAATAAATTATAATGCACAGCACTCAGCATAGACCTATCAACAGAGGAAATAAAGAGAAAGAAGAAGAAAGGCTTAAAGGAAACAATTTTACAGAAAGAAAAAACAAGGAAAGATTTTATGTACAACAAACACCAAACAAGAAAGGAAGATGACTGTCGCTGGTTGGGGGACAGCATGAGGTGAGAGTCTAGTACATCCAGCAAAGAGGATTGCATAGAACTTACAAGTACAGGAGAAAAATGCACCATTCAGCACGTTGGTGTGCAATTTTGAATGAAACTTCATTGCACTTCTGATGATAAGTTGCGCACCATGCTATCTGCATTATTATATCTGGAAAAGGGCTCTGCCTCCCCTTAAATAGCCTTACACAATGTCAACAGCCTCCATCCATTTCACTTCAGCAGGCCCGCTACAATGACGCATCAATTATTATTTGACTGAAANCATCAAAGAAATTTAATCTCCTTACCAAAAATATGGCCGAAATTACTTCCTCCGCTTAATCGCCGCTCCGCTTAATCGACCACTTTTTCCGTGATCCCGAGGATGGGCGATTAAGCGGAGTCGACTGTATGTTGATAATTCTCTTTGTCTACAGTCTAGCTTACGCAAGAACATCTGGCATAACTTTGAAAGTTTTCCTCAACTCATTTACTCTTTCACTGGTGTTGCGCTGCGTTGCACAAAATAAACGCTAGCTGCTGCAGCCATCAACCACACGACTGATTGTAATTCTAAGCAATTTTCTTTTTTTGTCAGCAGGAATTCTATGAAATGAACCTTCTTCCACTTTTAAACCATATATAGTGTGTGTGAAAGGGAAATGTGGGGCTCTGTTGATTCGTAGCAAATTAGTTCATTACATGCACAATAAGAAATAATGTATGTTGGATACAACACAGGAATACTATTCCGGGACATACATGTACAATTGTACATCTCAGTGCTATTTGGACACAAGGTTATGACGTACATGGGTCACATTATAAACAGTTAAGGATTTAGGACATCTCAACTACTTGAACTTCCACATGTAAAAATCTCCTCCATGATCATCATTTTGGAACTGATTTTACAAGTCATAAAGAGAGTTATTATGTCTAATCTAATGTCAACAATAGCTGACACATAAATTATAATGCACAGCACTCAGCATAGACCTGTCAACAGAGGAAATAAGGAGAAAGAGGAAAGGCTTAAAGGAAACAATTTCACAGAAAGAAAAAACATGGAAAGATTTTATGTACAACAAACAAGAAAGGAAGAAAACTGTTGCTGGTTGGGGGACAGAATGAGGTGAGGGTCAAGTACATCCAGCAAAGAGGATTGCATACAGCTTACAAGTACAGGAGAAAAATGCACCATTCAGCACACTGGTGTGCAATTTTGAATGAAACTTCACTGCACTTCTGGTGATAAGTTGCACACCATGCTATCTGCATTATTATATCTGGAAAAGGACTCTGCCTCCCCTTAAATAGCCTTACACAATGTCAACAGCCTCCATCCATTTCAGCAGGCCCGCTACGATGACGCATCAATTATTATTTGACTGAAAGGTGCCAGTGGATCTTATCTGCTTACTGGCTTAGGAGATTATTGCATAGAAGGCAGCATCTGATGATAAAATTTTCAGACACCATGACTAACAAACAAGTTTCTGTTCAAAACTGAGGTTGCTTTGTCATTCTTTCTATTCCCTCCTTCATTAAAATGTGCATTTTTTTTTTTAGATTTAGTTTTCTGTTTATGAAAAATGTTCAGCATTCTGCTGTCCTGTTATAACACTACGAATGGTGTTGGTCTTTTCAAATGAATTAACATGCTTTGACTGGTTTCTCAAAACTGTTTTTCTCTTTAAAAAAATACCCAGAGATTAAACTCTATCAGCCTTGCTTATCTGCAGCTCAGTCTGTGCTAAAGCATTATTTGTTGGGAAAAGATACCTAACAATACCACCATCACTAAAGCAAACTGTAGCCTGTGAGAAGCCAACATGACAAACAAAACCAGCAAATCGTCATGTTCGTGCCACATATTGTCTGTCTTGACGTTACGAGAAATTTAGTGCCCTCAACGTGTTGCTCAAAGCAAAACAATGAAGCAGATGTGGTTTAGCTTGTAAAATTGACATATAATTATGAATCAAAATTATACACTTGCTTTAATAGAAAAAGAAAATTAAATGGAAGATCATAGTCATATAAAAAACTCGAATCATCAAAGAATGACTTCAACAAATGTGGAATGAGCATGAGAAAAGTAACCCTACATGAATGTATAATTACCATGTATAAGATGCTGAGACTGACTTCCAAAGAAATACGGATCTTACCTTTCTTCTTCCTGAAATCCCAGTCATATACAATAGCAGAGGGAATGTATGTTTCATTGTTCTCATGGCACTCATAGCAGTAAAGTCCCCCATCAAATTCACACAGACGAGGTTGACCATAGACTAGAATAAAGGGAAAAAAAATCAGTACTTTTTACACATGGGTTGGTAAGTGAATACATGTATTACATTATCATACTCAAAAAGCTGGGTATAGTTTTCATTCAAAATACATCAGCCTCCAACAAAAGAGAATCATCCAAGCAATAGCTCATCAGGCAGGTATGAAAGCACTTCCATGTTAAGTATTTCACATGCACATGATTCCTCTTTCATCTCATTATTCATGTGGACCTCAATATTAACTCAACAGTAGGTATGTAACTTCTCTCAGGCACCAAGGGCACATTTGATATTGAGGTTCTTCTGTATTGTGCTGACTGAATTGTAAGTCTAACACTTTTATTAAACCACAATACATACCCAAACTTAAGCATGTGGGACATGAAGGTTAGCAGTGACAGACCCTACTATCTGCTTAGTGTCACGTTTAGACCATTTCAAACACCAATGTCACGGTTAGTGAAAATTAATACTGAGTGGATATGTTTTTGCCTGGCTGATAGCCATGATTTTGGGTTTGTTTGGGACATTTGCTGAAACCACTGTGTATGTCAAAAGTAAACTGGGTGTAAAGTTTTAATTTATCAACACCCTGAATCTAATTATAATTAAACAAAAGCAAAATGCTGCTCCAGTTTTTACCTACACTATCCGAGATGTAAGTTTTTTTTTTACAAAGATCAAATCAGCGTGTCTGACTGACTCTGGAAATGATAAAGCACAGCCAAGATTCATCCAGACTGACACCATCTGACACATTACAAGAAGATTAATAATGTGAATATGTTGCATGTTGCACTCAATCATATTCAGTATACAATTGCTGTCTACAGATGTACAAGTTACTAATATTTTCAAACCATGGATAACTCATTAGTGCCATGCTCACTGCCTAGCAAAATTTCACCTCCTTTGATATATACTGACAAGTAATTATGCATACATTTGCTGTTTCCTACAATGACACTGGAAGCTGTAGGAGGGAAAATACAAACACACTAATAAAAGAAGACAAACAACAGAGACAATGATGTGAGCACAAAACTTAAAGAACACAAAGGAAAAAACAAAAAGCCTTACTTATTCCTATGGGTCTGGAACATCCTCTGCATGTAAAATTCTGATGACTGAGCCCATGTTCACGTGGAACACGGAACAGGAAGATCATCCGAGAGCTCTGTAAACACAAGAGAACAGTAAAATGTCACATTTGGAAACACTGAAGCTGAATATGACTTTAAAGTCTGACTTTTTTGTAAAATTTGAACAAATGTTAACATTGAACAGATACATGAGGACTGGCTTACATTTTGTCATTAATTCACCCATAATGACATACTGTTACACAGTTGACTCCGCATATTTGCAATCCAGATAATAACAACATCTACTAAATCACCACATTTTCCACGTAAAAACATGCTATACATACTGCTGTAAAGATCACTGGATTGTCACAATTTCGCATTTTTTTCCCTGCTCTCACAGAATTGCAATTAAGCGGAGTTGACTGTAAATCAATATTTTTCTCTTGCCCTCATGTCATATCAATGAGGATCACTTTTGCAGACACAGAAGAATATCAGAGGAATTAAGTTGTATTTTGAGTATCTAAGTCATAAGACACATTCACTAGACTGTATGGGGACAAATTATCCTTGCCTGTAACAATGCACACTTCAGCATCTGAATATCCCACTGTCTACACCATAGCTATCAACGAATCTTAAAATTGTTGTTATAAGTATGAGCTTGGCTGTAGACTGCCATGATGTCACTGATGTCCACCATGCTTGAGGGACATAAACTGTATAACCTAAATACACTGACCATAAGAGAAGGCACAACATAAGAACTACGCTAATACAGAATTTACTGAGATTGAGATTGAGACTGCTAAAGCAAATAAATTATACTCTGACCTGCGACTCTGATGGGACATTTTACAAATTAGAATTACATCATATGCTTCACATCAGAGCAGCACTTTTCCCAACTTTACAAGTATGGGATTTCATACTGCATAGAAACTTTGCAGACTGCTACTGCTAGTTTACTGTCCCTCCAGTTGTTACGGTAAAGACTAAGTATTTTACTGGTGAAATTTTAAAAAATGAAAGAAAAAGTAAGTACTGTATATTACATGTTTAGCTAATTCCTGATGCTCCCTTAGAATTGATGATAAGTATTGCTGAGGCATCATTATGGACTAAGGTATTTCACAATTACCCATTATATTCGTTACACCATAATGTTGTAGTCCTTTTCATTCAAGCATCCTACTGACACTTAACATGGACATGACAGTTAACATATACCTAAGTTCACAGAGAGGTCAATATCAAAGATTTGGTATTATCACATAACATTATATATATAACAACAAAACTTGATGACAAATGGAAGAGTGATAAGCGCAGGTGGCAACCGAAGGCATGATTAAGTGGCCTAGATCTAAGCCTTTGAACATCTTGTTCAGTCACATCACCTGATAAACACACTGCCTGTGTGTTGTGACAAACCTAAATGCAGCCACTGAACCAGTTTCTTTGAAAATCAGGGCAGAGTTACATCATGTCATAACTTAATGAAATGTTTGTGTTAAGCCAAAGGTCACCCAAGTTTGATTTTACTGAGTATAGGCAAACATTAAAAAAGAGTCAGTGATCTAAACTGCAAGATATGGTAGAACTTCCTAGTGAAGGGAGTCTATGATAGTCAAACTATTCTGAGTGATATGAGAGTGGAGAACTTGATATATGTATATACTGGTTTGAAGCTTAATATCAGGTTGTATTGCATAATGTTAATACTACCAATAGATCTCGTATGTGTGGTTAGCGTGATGGAACTCATACTAGTTATCAGTTCAGTACATAATATGTGCAGTATATAGATTTCTACAATACGCTAGCCAGATGGTAAGTTGGCTAATGCACCCTGTTCATCTGGGTTATTGACAGCGGTCTGCCATAAGATTTTATTCAAGCACAACATGAAAAGCAAACTTTGACCACAGGCATTATTATTTATCAGTGTTTGTGTGACCATTATGACAAATCAGGTAAGGTGTGGTAGCATTATGAAAGGCTTACTGCAACTACAACCTTAATCTGTAATCATGCAGTGTCACACACTGATCACCACCATCTGTGAAAATCACTTTAGTCTACCCCTGCTAAAGTTTACATAGGGCAGCTCTAAAACAGCGTTCATATGACACTTTCAAAACACAAATTAAAGACATCTTACAGACTATTTGATGACATTTTCAGGAAATGTTTAGACTGAAATTAGATTTATTGTTAAATCTGCAGGATAAAGACAGCAAATCGTCAATGCTTAAAACTGGAAAGGGGTGTCAGTTGTAAGAAAAGGTTTTTTTAAGTAAGGATTCATTAGAGTTGATTCATTAAACAGAAAGCTCTATGCAGCCAGTTGTAAATGAAGTCTAGGTCCCGCCAAAAGCACTGCAATTCACTGTAAATGTCAACAATTAAATCTCCATGAATCAATAGTACAGGTAACTACCTCAGCTTTCATCTCAACCTACACCAGCCACTGGTATGCAAAAGCTGGTGATCTTATCTGGACAACAGCACTTAATTTGGGGGCTAAAGTACTAACAAATACTCAGTGAACATCTACCACTCTGTTAAAAAGCAATGACTGTTATCATCTTTCTGAAGCCTGATGGACTGTTTTGAGATTGTACTCATTAATGTTGTCCACATCACTTTGTCACATGCTTAAAAATTATCACATATATTGGGCCTACCAAGAATAAGTCACTTTATAACAAGACATATACAATTCCACATACACTCCACACAGTTACAACTAATATGAATCTGCAGTGTTTCCAGATCAGTATGAAGCAATCTGGAAAACTGATGTTGAACTTTGCACTGTGCATTTATGAGAAATGTTATTAAATATGAAATAAAGAAAAGAATGACAGAATGAACTAAAATCAATAAACAAAGATGTGACATGGAGAAATGAACTAGTGATCCCACAATGTTAAATGCAGAGAAACAAAAACTCAAGATTCAGCAACAATCAGAGAACAAAATTTGCATGCACCATACACCATGAGGAAAGAGATAAATATGTATGAATAAAACAATATGCAGAAACATTACCCATCACCACAAAAAGTGTAATGCTTGCAATATAAGCGAAAGATTCACAGCATGGAGAGAGTTCCTTATGAGCAAATATCAAAATAAACTTTAAATACTGTAGATATCTTGCTTTGTTCACATGCAGCCAATGCTTCCATGTGCAGCCAATGTTTATCATCAGCTGGACTTCCAATACCTAGAGGCTCTGTCAATATAATGACGCTGTCATTAACAACCCATTACGGGCAATTAGAGAAGCTAACCGTTCACCAACCCTACAGCTTTCTTTCAAACTCATTACCAACTGGACCTGGCAGTGTGCCACATTTCCATGGTATCCTCCATGTATCTATAAATTTCCCTTTCCTATACTGAGCTAATCTTCCCACCTTATCCCACTAATTGCAAAGTTAAATATAAATGTCAATTCTTTTCAGAAGCAGCCATGGAGATTTCACTTTCAACTTATCAGTCCCATTTTAAAATTTGTTATAAAATTTAAAAATTAATACAGACAGATGTAGTATCAGGGGCAAAACTTTTCCTGAAAAATTGCTGAGTCAGTTCACAACTCACTCAAGCATGGAACTGGCTACGGTAAAGAAGCAAAGACATTGGCCTATCCCTTAATGCAACATTTCTGTAAACTGCATCTCACTGTGTAAAACAAGGGATTTCAACTGCTTAACATCACATGCATTTTTTAAGTCAACTCAAACTGATAGGTTCTGATGGTCATAAGAAACAAAATAAAGGCTGGCCTGTTGCTTGTTTGGCCGCTTTTATGATAAATTAGAATCTTTCAACAGAAGTTTCAAATCCACAGCTATTCTGTGAAAGTGTAAAGACACAAAAGTCCTTATCAAAAAGATCACAGCAGACAGAATTAATACATAAGCACTGCACACTATGTCTACCCATGCTGAGAATCTCACAAAATGAAACTCTTCACTCACATTAGCATCAACCTGACCACAGAAGGACCCCGTAGGAGAATCAAGCACTTCAAACTCTTCAAGACACGAATCCTGGCGCTGAATTAAGACAAGATTTTAGTGTACAACACAACCTGCAGTCATTTTCACTGCTTCACATATTCAACTTGTAGGTCACTTCTAGGCAGTGAGTGTTGTGTTTTGACATGCATTAAGCTATCTTTTTAAGGGAAGAAGGCCATTAAATTTTCACTGAAATATGTGTAAAGTATTGCAGAATGTAAGCATGATATAGGAGAATGTAAGCAATTAGGAAGTATCGCATATGGAAAGATGTTTCAAAATTCCACCTAATCCACATAAATCTACTGGGACTTCAATAGTCCAGATCTTTCGTTCATTAATTCCTAGCAGAAGATATCTAAAGAGCTGCCTACTTTGGGTATTCAAGATAGAGTTAAAGCTTAAAAATTTTATGATCTTACATCTCACAGGTAACATTAGGTTCACCTGCGATACAAAACACTGCCATAATTGGTTAGACAAGAAATCATCTATGTGTGCTCAAAAATCCAGATCCAGCAATCACCTAACCTAAGGATGAACTGCAGTGATTTTAAAATAAAACAAGCAAAGACAAGCTCATCTAGTATAACATGTGCAACGACAGCCCCTTCCCTGGTTCACTTAAGTATGAAGATGCTAATCGCACCTGGCAAAAAGGATATACAATTTAAAATAGTCCCTACAAAATCAGCTATTGGCCGTGGGGAAGGGGGAAGAGGTTAGATTTTAATTTCAAAGGCCAACACAGATGCAAATACTTTAGTAGACTTAAAAAGGGAGTGGTAGGGGGCAGCATAGATTCGCCACTGATGGGTATGGGTAAACCCAATGATTGAGATGCAGAAGATTATCTTGTGTATTGTGTGAAATGCCTAAATTTCAGGTAGTTTCCTATGCTACCAGAGTTCTCAACGTCTACTTGGTCTTCTGGCATATTTCTACCAGTAAAAATTTTGAGGAAGAGTCAGCCAGTGTGTGTGTAAAGTAATTCTGCTTGGGCCATCTAGATAAGCCAGTGTGGGGTGTATAGATTAAAAAAACCACCAGTGGAAAAAACATTGTGATTTTCAGACTCCAAGCTCCCCTGAAAAGATTATCAATAAAGTGATAGAACTGCTGCCACCACCAGTTTCAACACAAGGAATGAATGGCAACAAGAGGTCATGAATTATTACCGGCCTCTTCTTGATAAAAATGTGACGCTCACAATCATCGGAGGAGGACTGGTATGCATTCAAAACAAAATACAATTACAGTGGACCCTCCGAGATAAAAACTTTGTAAATGTGTATGAAAAAGGTCTTGACTGTGAGGGAGTCGTGTCTGAGAGGTCACGTTAATACTAGTGGAGGCGTGTTTTGCCTACCCCTAATGTCTCTGCAATGCGCTTTGCAATACGCTCTCCAGCACTGTTCCTCTTTACAACATTGACCTGCTCCTCAAACCTGAGTGCCTTTCACTTACGGTTGCTTATAGTTGCAGGTCTGAGTTATTGTGTGTAGCATTTTTCAACACTGCCTCACTGGCACTCACTGCAATAATTCTCATAAAATCATTTCCCAAGTAAAGTCATCTTATGCAAACAGCGACTCAGACATGCACCCTGGCGGTGTTGGTCAGGAGTCCCTGAACAGCAAATCATGTCATGTTGCGGGCTGGCTTTGACACCCCGAATCGCATAATATCATGACGTCATGCCTTGATGTTTAGTCGGTGTCAATACCTGTTCAGCTACACTACACTGGTGTCAACTCAAAGAATGTGATATAAAAATTTGCTTGTGTCGCCCAGTCTTACCATACAGTCTATGTAGTATTTCATTGGCTTGCTTTAGGTGACGTCATTTCCTGGGTCCAATCATATTCAACTAGCATAAGTACACTGCTGCTAGTGTATTCATACGCAGGATGGACAAAGTAGCCTAGGCCTGCCTTGCCTAGCCTATCAATTGTGCACCGAATCAATGAGGCTCGAGCGTCTTACACTGGTGTTATGTCATGAGGCAGACTGACCGGCAGCAAACTATACAACTATATGTGTTCGAACCATGCTGGCAGGTCACAATTCAAAGGGGCAGGAAGACTGGACAAAGGTTCAGGGTGGGTCGCATGTCATATTTCAGAGGGAGTCACTATTCGGAGATCGTTCATATAAAAAACCGATCCATCACGAGATTTTAGGTCGTAATGAAGAGGAAATCATAACTGAGAGGGTCTTATCTCGGAGGGTCCACTGTATTTCTGTTAATATATTCACATCACTTCTTTCTGTTCCCAATTTCTGTTTCCTGTGGGCTGCCCAAATTGCTATTATTACAACCTGATAATCCATCTTAGCTGACCTGCAGCAAAATTCAGCTTGCTGTGTAATATAAGTTAAGCTGCTTATGTCTTATAATCAAAGCACAGCTTACAGGAGGACTAGACTAGCGATTTTACAATAAACAAATATACACAGGAAAAAGCATTTTGTGGTTCTGGGACAAATTTCCTTAAATCTTCAGTTCAGTGTCTGACTGAAAAGAAGTTGAATTCCAAAATTTAGTAAATGCACTCTTTGAAAATAATGTAAGGGCAAATGTATAACTCTTGCAGGAATCCAGATTTTTAGCTCAAATTTGTTTTGAATGAATTAATATAGAAATCCACTTCTGAAAACACCACTACCTTATTTTTTTTAACAAACGTGCACTGAGTTTGGAAAAAGCAGGATTCATATTCCAATACAAAGTTTTAAGATGATGACAAAAGTCTTATCAGAATCTAATAATCATGAATAATCACTAAAATAAAAGGCATAAAATGTCTTTACTCTTACCTGGTTAATATCAGCGTTACTTGTGGGAGACACAGTGCCTGATCTGTGACCTCGGTCGTTCTCATCCTCTTCTGTTTCATGAGGTAAGCCCTCAATAACCTGGTCTAAGGTTAGTGCTGGTCTTGATTCTGATGACGTAGGGGCATAGGCATGTAGCATGGATGCAAAACTTTGAGCTGAAAATTGTGAAAAAAAAATGTTGTGCTTTTCATTTTAGATATAAACAAACAAAAATTAATATGAATAAAGCAGTGATGTATTTGATCCTACAACAAATAGCATTAGGTAAACTAAGTACGAATCAAAGATAAATATTTCCTCCTGTATTAACATTTAATCATGAACAGGTAACACTCAGAACTGCATCCAACCAGCTATCTATCAATATTTAATCTTAAGATATGAGGCCTAAACCACGACAATATTAAGGGAAGACTGTGCAAGGACCATATATCTCATATGTAATGTATATAAAGATACACTGATTGTGAAGACATGTCTCGCTAAAGGTCACGCAACACAATCAGAATCTACTGTAATAAAGCCTATGGAAATTGCAGCCTAATGAGTAAACTTGTGTGTTACAATGTTATATAAAACCAATTTTAGAATGGATGTAAAGACTGGATGTAAATTATTGCTGGAAACAGCATAAATGTGGTTCTTATTAAGAATGCTAAAAATATCACGGACAGAGAAGAAAGCAAATGTGCAAGTCTTGAAGAGGGCAATATCATGGAAGGAAACTAAAATCACGAAAGGAAATTAGGAACAGCAGTAAGAAGAAGTCAATCAACATTCATAGAACAACCAACATGTAATAGGAGGAAATCAGCTAAAGCATTTGGTAACAATGGAAATCTAAAAGGTACAAAATGCAGAGGATGACCAAGAGGAAATTCTGGATGGAATGATGAGTCAAATGAGGACACATAGCAGTAGTGAAATAATGTGGACAGCACACCGGTCAGTTAACATCAGGGATGCCAATGCCAGACCAAAAAAAATACAGAAAACTACGTGAGCGCACAGCGTATCCACATTTTTGACAGAAGCCAAGCCAACTGTTGTGCTTTTATTACTTTTAATTCTAAATCATTTTCCACAATTATGAGGTACTAAAGTAAACATTAAAACCAAATAAAGTTTAAAGGAAAATCAATTTTAGAATTCTGTCTACACCTTAATTTCTTCTGCGTAGATAAAATATATAAATATACCAACACACAGCAAGGAATAGCCATAGTCAGGGGTGGGAACTGCGAACTGTCACTTAAGATAAAAATCTAATCTGTCATTTCATAAATTTCATAAATACACTTCAGAATACATCACCGTGAAATTTAAACAAGGTGTATATTATTATTATTTTACCATCTCTTTTTTAATGCATGGCATACACATATTTTTGTCATCTCTTTTTTGGGACCAAAGCCAAAGACTCTGGTCCTAATAAAGTATGCACAAATGAGTAGTGCTTTGACTTGCAAAGTTCAGACTGAGTTGATTCAATGGTTCACGCCAAGTTCACAAAAAAAAGCTGCTGAGGGTTTGGTTGCATTCTCTTTTTCTTTAATGTCCCTGAAAATCGCCGGAATCCTACTGTTACCATGTGACAATTCCTTGCCTTGAAGCGTGAAGCTTGGGTGGTGCACAGCATGTATACATCGTCTTTCAGCTTACGGATGTAATCAGATTTATAATAATAAATATACTTTATAAAAAACAAAGAGGCCTTCTCTAACGACAGCATCGATTCCATGACTTGTCTACGACTAAATGAACTGTATCATCAGTGCTGTCGTTAGAGATAGCCAACAATGGATTCTGAGTAAGACTGTTCAGTTTACATCACTGACTTTTCTTGAATGATGACCCAGCGCACTTTTTACACTTTCCGCGAGTTCAAGTGTTAAATATAGCACCGGTATTCCTCTGACCTCGTTAGTGGTGTGTGCGCACACAGTCAGGAAGTTTGAAAACAATCTAACTTCCGGCTTCCGTATGATTCATCCTTCGCGTATTTCATTCTCACGAATGTTATCCAGATAACGCCGGATTTTTTTTTTTCCCACCGCTAAAAAAACACCGAAATATCCGGATTTTCTTTTCAGCCGCTAAAAATGCCAAAAAATCCGGATATCCGGATTTATCAGGAAAATTGGCACCCCTGTAACATGATGCCTGAAGAAGTGTTAAAAGCCATCTCCATGTGAAAGTTCTGTCTATTAGGGAAGAGGGATAACAACAATGCATCTCTTCACAGGCACTTTTTGAAGGTTACTGTCTGAGAACAAGAAACTGGCTAAATAATGTTTCGTTCTGCTCTGAGAGTTAACTGGCATGTAATAGATGTAAACAGTGGCAACAAGCGTACACAAATTTGCAAATCAACCTTAAAAATATGGGCATGAGTTGAACACACCTGAGATCCCAGTACCCTACATGAGGATCACTAAACAATCCAGTACCTGTTATATTTTCATGTCTTATCAGGATAAATGTTACTGGCAAAGGGCCACATTCAAAACAGACTGATGCACAAATTTTCAAAATGTATTTATATGAATAAAATATCCTCTCCTGATGTTTAAAAACTGTGATGAAAAAAACATTCATAGTAGACGTCTATAGCAGATTTTAACCAACTTCATGAAAAAATACTCATGCAACCCAAAGTGGTGGCCTTATAACAATGGTTCATATAAATCTTAACTCTTGACTATCTTACGCCTAAGTCAGTCTCAGATTTTTGATATCCCATTTCACAAGATAGAATCACTACTGTTACTTGCTTACTGACATAATACTGCTTACTCCTTAGCAAAATTTACTATGTTTATGAAAATTTGGATACTTCAGCCTGCTAATGAAGGAGATGAGCTATCAACCTGCAACTTTCATTCAAAACATATCATCACAGTGCTACAAAACTGCCCTAAATAAACTTAAATCACTTTTTTTGAATAAGGATACCATGCTGTTTTATGAGATCAAGGATCATGCCGACATGTTAATAAACGTTAAATTGTGCCAATATTTTCCGGCCAAACCTGCAATTGCAGTGAAATATCCGTTGACTGCCTTTTTGCTTTGCCATCAAAATGTTTCCCTCACATTCTTTCAGAAATGTGAAAGGTGACATAGGTCATTTTCATAGCACTGTGACAATATGAGCAAATGGCAATATCATGTTGCTTTTACCTCTGTTCTTGTCTTCTGAGGTCTGTGATTTCTGGCTGGACTCAATTTCAGAAGACCAGCCAGTCATGCTGCTGAGACTGTTGCCAAAGCGACCTGTATCGCTTTCCTCATCGCCCTCTCCCTCATGCTCAGAGTCTCTGTCTCTATCAGCTTCTTGAGACTTGCCAGAGCCAGCTTCTGCCATTGGACTTGCAACAGATTTCTGTTTCTTATTACTGGCATTTTCAGAGATGCCTTTCTCACTGTCTGTCTGTAGACGATGTTTATGAACATGTTCATGCCTTTTGTGTCCATGGCCATCATCCTGGGATGATTCATTATTTTTTCCTTTAGTAGCAGGTTTTAGCGCTGGTGCCTGTAACCGCTTTGGACGCAATTCTACTTCATTCTGAGAAAAGATCTGACTTGGAATTTGAGATGCAGGCCCAACTTTAGCTGATTCTTTTGTCTTTGTTTCACTGGAGTTTGACTTGCTTTCATTTTGCCTATCATTCTCTTTCGCAACATGGGCTGTCTCTCTGCCATCTCGTTTTTCTCTTTCCTTATCTGCCTGCTTGTCCATCTCTTTCAGTACTTTTTTAAGAATAGCATCTTGCTCCATAGGATCCAACTTCACAGGTGGCAAAGTGGCACAGATTTCCTCATAACTTCTTGCTCGTGATTTTGCATCTTCACGCCCAAGACTAGAAGATCGTTCTGTACTGTGATGAGGGGAAAGAAAACCAGATTTGGCATAGTTGTCGGCTGTGGAGTCCTCATTGGTCATATATCTCTCATGGGATCGAGATCGAGCTCGAGCTCGTGAAGGTTTATGCAGATGCGACTCCACATGAGGACTTGACGAAGGAGTATACACAATTTCAGACTCTTCCTCTGGTTGAGTCACATCAAAATGTATTGCTCTGGTTTGTTCATGGGCAAGTGAAAAGGAATTTGGTGGTGACAAATGCTTGAGGTCATCTTCATCTACTCTTCGACTCCTTGGTCGAGTGGGCGAAGTAGCCAAATCAACTGGACCTGCCTCCTCCACAATAACTGGAGATCTCAGATTTTTTCCAACCTGATCATTTTCCGACACACGATCGGTATCCAGTGATTTCTGTTCTCGTCTATCCTCCAAATGGCTAGGCTTGCTCTCATCTTCTTCATGAGCATCGGGGAAGGAAAAGCTTCCAAATTTCTCCTGAATGCTATCTCTATCTGCATCAGACCTTGGGTATTGTGACGGTGATGCTAGCGGGCTCTCTTTCATCTCAGAAAGAGTAGAGTGGACTTTCATTGCTGACGTGATGCCTGGGTCAGGGCATGAAACTAGAGAAGACCCGTCTGAAGATCCCTCTGAAAGAGTCAGTGAATAACGAGAAGCTGTTTGCTTTTTGTTGGCTGTGAATCTCCGAAGTTCTTCCACATCCTGAATGCTGGAAAACATGGGAGTGTCTCTACTGTCACTTTCTGATGCGGCATGGACATTTTTGGGAGCAATTATAGGCTCATCCTTCACTTTCTTGGTCTTGCCATCAGTTTCTTCAATCTCCTTCTGTGACGGAGCATCTGGAATATAAGCAAAAATTTTGGATTTTGGATTACACTAACTACCACAATCTGTTTTCTCATCTAACATCGTATCTTGGCACATTTCTTCCAAGAGCTACTTCATTCTAACCTGATAATTCATCAAAAACCAAAGGGATACGGAGCCAACAGCAAAATCTCCAGACACCATGATTAACCTTCAGATCTCTGCTAAAAAACAGGTTGTTGCGTCATTCCTTTTTATTTTGTGCTCAGTTATGAGGTGCGCCATTTTTTTCATTTAATTTTTGATTTCCTAAAATTTTTGGCATTCTGCCATCCCTGTTTCCAGTACCCTGACCCCCTCTCCCCTCTCAAAAAAAAAAAAAAAACGGAACTTACCAGACTGTTTCTCGTCCACTTGCTTTATGGTTGGAGAAGGGGCACGGTGAGAAATGAGAATCCCCGCGAGCTGGAGGGTGGAATTGTTCCAGCTGTTGAGAACACTGGAGTTGTAGGACAGCTTGAACTCCAGACTCATAAGACCTGAGGAAAAACCAATTCCACAGTCACCATGTGGGATTAATGAAAGATTCTTCAGTGTTCTGACACAGATTCCCCAGCCTGCCCACATCTTACTCAGTTGCTGCTGCAGTAATCCACAAAATGTTCAGCCACATGCTATTTGCTTGTACAGTCAATTCCATTTAACCCTTTTGCTACATCATGTTTCTCAACTGTCTATGTCATCAGATTACCATGATCTCAATAGCCTGTACATAGGAATAGTTCTTTGTATAGAGAATAGAATGTACCAAAACACTGGATAAATGCAGGAATGCTACAGTGAAGAGGTTAAATGCAACTCCAACCGAGATGAAGTAAAGATGTCATGAAGAGAATTTCCAATGATCCAGTGATTCTTTTACAAAAATGCCGCAATTAACCAGTAGCTATAATTACATGGGTTGCTGTCTATCAAAACAAACGGGAGTTCATGTTTTTTGTAACTATACATCTAAATAGACGTCTGGACATGATGAGGGTGTGTTGAGTTGATTCTGTTTACCAGACATAGCATTAGCACAATCCTAATGAACTCTTTTTCCTCTGTATTCATCCGTAAACAGAGCCTGAGAAATGCAGGAATGTTAACATTCTTCAGCAAAGAAAGCCTGAAATCTCACAAATGCCACAGAGCACTCTAAACTTGTATCCACTACTAGATCAATGAATCTGAAAGTAATTTTAAAAATATAATATAAACCTTCATGTAAGGCAGGGTTTGCAAGAAATTATCTAGACTTTTCATAAATGTTGAGATGACATCCAGCTCAGGTGTTCTTAACTGTGCATTCTTTAGCACTTAGTTATGCACCCACAACAGCTGTAATATATATTTTATCAAATGACTACCTGCACTGGAGTTTCAGAACTGAATGTGAAGCTTATCAAAAAAGTCTGAAGTCCTCCTGCAGCCTAAAACTTTGTTTCCCAGGAAATGAAGTTTTATCCAGTCAATTTGATGAAGATACTCATAAAAGGGACTGCCCAAGGAGCTATTAGAAACAAGTAACAGTCACCAACTCCAATATTGATTGCTCAGCCGCCATCTTAAGCCTATAAACATAAGTGTTAAATTTTTACACATGTTGATGGTGGGCATGGGAAACGCTAGCGTCGAATTTAGTCGCAGGCTGGTAGGTATCTGGAAGGCACTGGCATTGGAAGGCACTTGCATCAAAGTCATACACTACCTTATAGTCAGGGGTGCAGCCAGACGGATCATGCAATGAGGGTGTTCCGTGGTCTGCAGGTGTCTACCACTACCAAAGTTAAAGTAAAATATTCATTCTTCTGAACATAACCTGTTGCTTCATGTTTACGGATGCACTTTCTGTTTCATGTAAAAAACATTTTGTGGAATATGAACCTTAAAAAAATACAAAGGGGAGAAGTGATTGAGGGAAATATGTGTGAGCTGACTCAGTTATAATATGAAAGACTGACAGCACATCCAAATGAATGGTAATAAACTTCAAGTTTACACTAACAGACTTACCTGTGAGGTAATTTTTCAGTATGCCTGGTTGTTCATGGTCTCTGAGGTAAGAGTGGGAGCTGTAGAAGTACCTGGAAAACCAGAAAGGATCTTTTTCATAGAACAGCTTCTTACTTCCCTTCACAGTTCACAGAGTAAGCACCTAATACTGAACATTCACTTTCATTCCTAAAATAGTGCAAAAAACATACTGTCCATGGCTGACAATTTCTATAGTAAAAATGACACACCAAAAAAAAAATTTGCATAAGAAAAGACAACATCAACAAAAACAATAAGCAGTCCTTCTATAATGCTCTATTTCAGCTGCTACCACCATTACTCATGTCTGGTGTTCATCAAATAACAGGCTGTGTGCACGGTAGCGACTTACTTTGTGATTATTCAGTGACACAGAAATCCTGTTTCTCTTAATGCTGTTCACATGGTGGAAAGGTAATGTCAACCCTTTTTGCTTTGCTAATTTATTCTGTGGTTTACTAATACTGCTTCACATTTGTCCAAGATACAATGGGCTGTCAAAAGCACATTGCTTACAGCAGATGGAACCACATCATCATCATCATTATTATCTACAAATCATTAACCTGCACTGGATATAAATAAGTAAATAAATAAAAAATAGAAGAATTTAACAAATTTGGTAGTGCATAAATTGTCGAATTGGCGTTATGCAGGATATAAATGAATTAAGACTGAAATTGTGAAAGTACAGTCGACTTCGCTTAATCGCCCTTCCTCAGGATCACGGAAAAAGTGTGCGATTAAGCGGAGAAGGTAATTTCAGCCATATTTTTGGTAATGGGGTTAAATTTCTTTGATGTCGTGGTTTGATATCATGCACTGACACCTTCTCGTTGCCAGACTCAGGACAGACTCGAGTTTGACAGTGTTTGATCTCTGCCGTCTCTCTCACTGGCCACCTCGCAGTAGCCCAGCAGACAATAATGAGTAGGATGGCATGTTCGGAATCGACATCTAGCCGATGTTTACATCGGAAGGCGTGGGGGGAGGAGACTATACAGCTTTCGATGCATTAGCATTATCGGACGGGCAACGGCTGTGATGTGTAGCGTGGGACGAAGGGGGAGGTGGGGAGGAGAGGCTTATCACACCTATTTCGGCATGGCAGCTGTCACTCAGTCAACTGGTCTACCATCTGTCGTGCAGTTAAACCGTCTGTGTACACATTTGTTTGTCAACTGTAATCCTTCAACCGCTGATCTTTGAATTCACGGGCACTGAAGAGTGGTTGATTATCAGAAGTGAGAGGTGATTATCCAGTGACTTTTAAGAAGAAAAAATTTGGTTCCCTGGGAAACGAAGTGATCATGCGGAAAAGGCAATTAAGAGGAGGGCGATTAAGCGGAGTGGACTGTAATAGAAAATAAAATGCAGTCATAAAAAATAAAAAGTTTAAACAGCCACAAATATCCAAGGAATGAATCAAAAGCAAACGCAAACAATTAAGTAATCAGCTGATCAGACTTAAACAGGTACACGCCACATTCTTTTTACTGAAACGAATAACAGTAACTGTGTAATTTCACTCTCTCAAACACAAGCATTTGAAGACAGAAGTTTCTTTATAAATCACACAGGTGTCCTTATTCTCAACAAAGGTTAAGCTGTCTCACTTACTTGAGAGTCTTAACATCCACTATCATGGAGTGTAAGTAGCTCTCCATCAGTCCATCATTCAGTGCTAATCTCACCCATGCCTGCAGAGGGTTATGTTCCAAGTTAGTGATACAAATCAGCAGCAAAACTTAAAATATGATATCAAATACTAGGGAAATGTAGGTGCCAACAAAAAAAAAACCAAAAAAAAAACAGAAAAACCCTGCTGAATGCAAGCCCCCAAAAAAATTTCAAAGGCACGGCACGGCAATTACCTATATTGTGTAGATGACAATTTCAGAAACAAGAGTAGAGGAAAAAAAATAATAAAAAAGCAGATATACCACATCCAAGCTTGTGCTGAAAGTAGAGTGAAATGAAAAAAAAAAAAAGCAAGGTAAACTCAAAAGACAGCAAATTATAGCAAAATTATGCTTACAGAGATATTGATACATCTATCAGCCAGATGACTCTACATTTTATGCTTAATTAACGTTTCTGTGGAGAAGGTCATACATTAAAAAGAAGAAAAGGGTTACATAGTTATTGCAGGAAAAAAAAATGATAACCGAAAAAAGAGAAATTTTAAAAAAATATTGAACATTCAACTTACTCGGCACAGTCCAATTTCTGAGTTGATTTGTGACAGACTTTGGAGCTGAGTCACAACGTCGCTGTGGGTGAACTTTGCCGCAATATCCCAGAAGTTCTATAAAAAAACAAAATCAAAACCAACTCTACACTCTCTCCACTACGACAGCTCACCATTTAACCCTATTCACTGCCCTAACACATAAATTTTTTCACATCAAAGCACAGAAATCAAAAGAGTTCTAGATCTTCACAGATATAACTTATTTTTTCTAAGGAAAAAACAATATCAAGTCAATAAACAGGTGAAGTGTTGTAATTACACAGTTTCCTCCTTATCTTTCCTTGTAAAACATAGGTATTCTAAGCCCTAGAATTCTTCTCAGGCATATGGCAGTCAAGAGGTAGTCAACATGTAGCTGGGAAGACTTGAATGTGAGCAGTGAACTGTAATATGACCAAACAATCTCCCATCTCATGTACCTGGAAAACCTGCTTACATGTATTACTCCAGTACAGAATCCCAAATCCAGTTTCACTCGCAACCTGTAACGTCTTAAAATTATGTACTGGTCCTATAGAACTTGAGGGACTGAGGCCTTGCAGCAGTTACTCACAAGTGAAGGACTCATATTTTGTGCTCAATAATAATCTGGTAGTTCATTCTTCAAGATTAACATCAGAGAGTATCGATGACAGAAAAAGTAACAACACTAAAGCAACTCACTATGGCTGCAGAGGGATCTGCCGTAGCTGCTAGGCCCACATATGATGTCAGCTGCAAGCAAACAAATACAAAAATTTCAAATCCAAATTATCTTTACGACAGAGGAAATACAGGCTTCTACCATTGTCACATAAACAAACAAATATAGAAGACATGGAATTTGTACAACAGCGAACTGCTAACCATGTTTGGTGTGTGCTAACCATGTTTAGTATGTGCTACAATTCTCATACCCATCAACCAACATCACAGTTTTTGCAACTGTCTACGATTTGAAGTTAGATAAAACAGATTGCAATGAAAATTTGTGATGACAGCAACAATAACAGGCAATCAAGCACATAGAAAATGAGAAAGGAAATTCAGAAACTGATTGGCCTCTAACCTGGATCACATATCATGAAAATGTATGTCTTTTTTACATACATAGCATCTCAACTGCGGTACATTGTTTAGAAGAAAAACCCTAACACTTAATGTGAGAGGCAATCCATTTATTTTCCAGAACTTTTAAAATTAAAAATTCTTTATCATAACATAGTCACAGCCTTGTTTGGGTGTGTGATTATATTTTGAAGTATAATCTCTGACTGTTTTCAAGAGGGATTTAAATGGTATCCAGGTTCCTTGAACTAACAGGGAAGGGGAAGGATATAAGATGTGGCTAAAAGTCAAGAAGGAGTCTCTTCTCTCTTCCGGGTTATCTCAATACATATTCTTATACCAGTCAAAAATGTGTCATTACAAGTAGCATGCATATTCCTCCTCTAATTCCAACCCATAAAAACAAACAATCAACTTAGAAAACAAATTCTGCCAATTCTCTCTATGTGATAAGCAAAGATGAGGTTCAAAATTATGCATGATGCATAGACAGTCAATGTTTCCAGTGACTTAGGGCAAATATGGACGGAAAATTTCTCCTTTTTCCCTTTATTATATCTTAAAGAGTATTGGAGCCCAACATCCCCTAAACCCTCCCCTAATTCCCCCATCCAGGCGATAGGCAGAACAACATCTCTGCGAATCCATGTGCTATACCAAATGCTATACATAGAAAATACAGTTCTTTATTAATGATATTGATTTCAAAGCTTAAATTTCAGATTTATAAGTCTAGCAAAAAAATGTTAGCAAACCATGACATAACTCTACTGCCTCTTAAAAAGGAAATATGACTGAATGCATTTTACTGCATAGAAATAATAACAAGATTTTTAAAAAGGAGTGAAATAAAGATTTTCATATCCCCCAATTGCCTCAGTAAAACCATTTGTACATAGTACATCCTGAGTATACGATGCAATTTACTTCCTGACACCACAAATTTCTCATGTGATAAGGGCCAACCAAACCCAGCAGAAAACCAAAACAACCTAAATGGAATCATTGTGAGTGGTTGAGTGTTTTTCAAGTGCCTTTGAAACTGACCAACTACAGCAGGAAGTAATGATGAATAACAGCTAACTTCATAAATGATACATGATAAAACTTGTATCATGTAATTTTTTAGCAGTAACTAATAATGCTTAATTTTACTGGACAATTGGCAAAAGGTGCAGGCTACTGAAAAGCTTTCAAAAGGCTGCATCAATTCCCTCCTGTACCACAAACTATGCTCAGACAGTCCATGGAACTCATATAGTTCAAGTTCAAGTTCAATTTTATTATAGGCCCTCAGCCAATTCGAATAAATACAATATTATGTGTTAACATCAAGATAATTCAACATCCACACACGTAAACGCACACACATACATAGAAGCACTCACGCTAATTCACATACAGACACACACACCCACACACACCAACCCATACTCACTCACACACCCACACCCGCGCATACACTCACACACACGAAACCCTTTCCTCTATCTCTTCCGCACTCTGAGGCGATCGCTACCAGTCTCTCTCTCTCTCTCTCAAAGCAAGCACACACCAGAAGATATTTATAAGACCAAGCTCTGATACCTTTGAAGTATTTTAAAACATGGTAGTGAAAATTTCGAAACTTCCTCTGATTTCATGAATTTAATGAAAGAAATGAATTTGTGCATACTTGGTTTGATGCATACTCTCTTTGGAAGGAGATTATTTCTAAAGCTGGCAAATCTTGGACATTCAATAAACACATGATATTCATCTTCAATTAGATGTTAAAATCAGGAATACAGTGACTGATAACATTTCATGTGCAGTCAGACTAATCCTGCCATTCACCTTCTTGTCTTTATCAACAATATGGTTAATATGGTGAACTGTAGTGCATCAAATCTACTTGACCAATGGATGGTTGTGGTATCAGGGTCTTACAATATGTTTCTTAAGAAGCCCCCCCCCCCTTCTCACAGTGTATAAAGAACACAAATCCTACCTCAAGTGTATAGCCACATCTTCCACCAAATTATCAAGTACTAGCATGGACACCCACTCTATAAATGGGACCTGAAGTGACTAAAATAGTTGTCTGCTACATGCAGATCTTGGCATTAGCACCGTGATGCTGGAGCAATAGTGAACCAGCTTGCACTCATGCTCAATGAAAGGAACACTACTGAATGTTACATATTTACAGGTTTACCTGTTGAAATGGTGCTTGACAGCTCAACACTGTATGGAGCCATCAATGAAAGGAAAGCAGAATTTGAAATTTTAACCTCGTCTGTAAAACGGGTAAAATGAGGGGAGGGGCACAAATTTGCCCATACATTCTTAAGAATCTTGCACCCTCTGCCTCTGTGAGCAGATATTTATACTAAAGCTCTTCTACTGAATTTCATGCAGGTTGACAGTTCTGATTGAATGTGACGTACAGCGGGTCCAGAGTTTATCATGTTTGAAACAAGTGTGCAACACTCCTAGTCAATTCTTGATTTCATAAAAATTAATGTACCAACTCCAGGTCATATGAGCTGAGGGAAATATTTCTCTCCTGTCATGTTATCACGGGAGATTGGTAAATTTTTAGAAGATTTTAAGATGTTTTCAAATAATGCAGACTTCGGAGTGCAGGAAAGAAGAAGGAGGTTGGCAAGAGTTTAATGCGTTTCTAAGGGGCATTTAGTTTTATGGGACAAATTCTTCAACTGTGCAGTCTGGAGAAAACACTGATATACACATCATTCAATACCTTATGAGCAACAGAGTCCTTAAGCCCATGAAGAAACACAGCTTCCAGAGTATTGCAAAGGTTGTTCGAAGAATCATTGCTGGAAAAAATTAAGTTAACAAAGTTATTAGAATTTCTCATCACATATATTCCAGTGTCAATCTATCAGAGATCATCCAATCTTTCCAACTGGCTCCAAATTTGAATATATAGGATCCAGACCGAACAGTATATATTAATTTACAGGGATGGATAACATATTTATAGCATAGTTCAGGCGGTTTACTGCTTTCTGTACGCATCAGTTTCAATGTATTTAAAATATGCTACACTGAAGACTAAAGAAAATTTGCAGTATAGTTGACTCCACTGGATACTTGATCTCAGGTCCACAGAAACACAATAAGTGTTGCAATAATTTAAGAACCTGTGAACAAACAAGAAACTGAAACAGTCTTTCAGTGTTTTCTCCAGCTCGTATAAGATGAAGGTGGCATGCACACCCCCCTCCCCCCCCTTGTCATAAAAGCAGGTGGAGTACCCAAATGAATTTTTTTTTGGGGGGGGGAGTCGATTTTTTATGAATTCATTTTAGTTTCTTCATAGAACATAAGTGGGGAATCAGCACATAATCAATTAATTTTAAAGGAGAAAATGAAATTTACGGAGTGAATCACGCAATCATAGGGTCTGGAAAAAACACTGCAGTATTCAATTATTACAAAAGTGTTGAGCAGATTTTGTGATGAATGAAATTTTGCAGAATAGTTTATGTAGGCTACTCAAGAGTTTCAGTAAAAACTTTTACCTGTAGATAAATTCCTCCCCCTCACGCTGTAAGTGCTTTTGTTGCAAAATCTTAAGGGTCCTGGCAAAATTGCTGGTGATTCCTCGCTTGATATTTGTGTGATGAAGGGAATCTTGCTTTTCATCTGAGGAAATCAAAATGCCTAGATTGTTGAGATTGTTGACAGTGACTTGGTCGAAACAAGAATAAAATCCCGTGAAAAAGCACTAATAAAATAAGAAAAGAAGAACCTGCTTCAACAGACTGTTAGTCTTAAATGCTTAGGTCTATGTTAGTAAAGTGGGCATGTTTGTCAACATGTGACTGTTGTCTTAATTAATGCATTATAGAGCAGCACTCAAGTGTACTATGGCCAACTCTAATCTTGACCTTTGGCTAATGTGGAATTGCAGTTAGCAAAGAGATACTAAGGATTTATTCTTAAAGGAGTGAATGATATAATGAAACATTGAAACAGCAGTTATGTCTAATTTTCTTGACATTCAGGTCAGGTCATCTATTGACATTTATTGCCAAAACTTGCCTTTGAAGTTTATGCCCTAAATTTTTTTTTTTCAATTCCTGGTGATGATCCCTTTTTCTAGTCATCTTCCAATAGATGTTTATTACTAAAAGCATAGAAGGGAGGAATTCCGAATGAGACTCACACCTTTTGTTCCTGTCTCAACAGACATTAGGGTTAGGAATAGGTTTTGGATCATTCTTTTAAGCTTAAGGCTTAGCTCTGGTTAGAGGTGTGAGTCTCCTGTAGAATTCCTTTTCCAGGTTCGATATCCACTCAGTCACCAATGGCTGTGAGGCGCATTTGGAAATCCTTCCGCACAGAAAATGCCATTACCTTCCATTGTTTATTTAGGACATTGCTGTACTCTAGATTAATACCTGACTGAAACACCAGTTTTATTTCAGTATTGACACTTATTTTAAAGCTTTATGTGTTTGATACATCAATAAAAGTAATTAAAATAGCTCTTATGTTCATAATCAACAGCCGATTCTATTGAAACTGTTTACATTAACCAGGGTTGCCAGCAGCTGACCAAAAANTCACGTATATCCGGATAGTACCAGATATGTGTAGCCAACATGCCAGGTTGTCAGTTTCTTTGTAAATAGAAGGAGAGTGTGTGCCGATATGAAATAGTGTGAAGGTGTTCGCAAATCGTGACGTTCGCAATCGGTGACACTACTCTAGTCTTTACTTTTAGTCTTAGGTAGTTCAACCAACATCTTAAAAACAGTAATGAGTAGGGTGGATTGTTGTCTGTTGGGGCTAGGTGATGCTGTGTTCTGGTTATCAAGATTGTTAGAAAAGGATGAAAAAGTTAGTAGACTGTCGTTGCTTAATGTGTTGTTGGAAATGTGAAGCCCATTCGTGATTCAATAACTGAATAACTGTGTAGATCTAAGGCTGTTACGCCAGTTATGGTAGTGTTACGGCGCCGAGGTCAGTGCTCAGCATGCCTCTTATTTCGTATCCAAGTCATTTTAAGAACACATCATAATCCAAATCTCACCTCTTCGCCTGAACATGGCTATTTCCTTTCTAAGCGTGAATACATTCAAATGTAAAGTCTTTCTCGACAGACAAGATCTAGAGTTCACAAAATAATATCTTCACTGCAACTGCAAGATCTCACATCTCCGTAACTCAACAATCGACGGAAGTTCTGGCGTTGTTGTGAATTGTGATACTTTTCCTAAAGATCCGGCTGCCGTGCAAATAATTGTAAATCTTATTCACACGACAAAATCCGAAACAGGGATGATTGGTGGTCACAGAATCAATCCTTCGTCATTAGGTAATGTTCAACACATTAGCTTATTTGGGTAGAGAATGATTAGGTGTAGAATTTTGGCTCCAGGGAATAGAGCTGTCACCAAGTAGATGACAAATGATGCAATATGCAAAGTGGTCATTTAAGATAAGATAATTTAAGATAAATTTCATTAATCCTTTAAGAAAGTTACACTGAACAAGTGCAGTACAGCTAATACATTTGTACATGAAACAGGGAACTACATTCACAAGATAAATGTGATTACGTACAGATATGGCGTACTATCGCATCCACACACAAACACATACATACACACACAAACACACACACACACACACACACACACAAACACAAACACACACACATACAGTATGCACCTGGATGGTAGAGTCATCGGCAAATTTAATCAAGGCCGTGTTTGCGTGGTGACAGCGATAATTGTTGGTATATATCATGTATAACGTGGGCGATAGTACGCAGCCCTGGGGGCGCCCCGGTATTCAAAGTTATACAAGAAGAGCACGTGTTATTCAGTTTAAAATACTGCACACGTTGAGTTAAAAAGTCACACGACATAGTTTCGGCATGGGCATCGGAGTATACATAGGTGTATTTGAAGTGCCAGGATGGTGTTTTGGGCAATGATAATGTTATTTTCCGCTAATAAAACAGCTGTATATCATGTTTATTTTTCAAATGTCGTTGCAATGGGACTAGATAGTAAATGCCAACAGAGACAAAGCATTTCAGCATTGAACGCAGGTACTTGAAGATTTTCCTGTACAGCATGCCTAGGGTCAGTGACCTTAAGAGCATCGCTCGTTCCTCTAGTTTCACCTCCGATTCCCTACCCCCACCCCCCAGCCCCCTCCGAGGTAAGATATTTGACACTGACTTTTATGATGTTTCACTCCCAATGATAAAGTGTAAAAGTAAAGTCCTATCAATGTGCAGGCGGCAGCCGCACCATTAGAAAAGTATAGAAAACGTTAAGGGAAGCTACTCCAAGCAACTTTCTTTGTTTTTTTATTACTATGTGTTTTTTTAACCACTTTCTCACAAGGCCATCAGTTCCCTAGTCCATCTGGTAGGTTTCTGAGAAACAACGATGGATAAGAAGCAAAATTTACCGTTGCATCAACAAGATGGAGATATAATAGTCGAAAATTGATAAAGTCTACCAATAGAGATAATTTACCTCTTCATCGATCATCAATGCACCAACAACTTCTTGGATCCAGTGGACTGGAAGAAGGTAAGACTCAAGACAAAATCTGATCCTAGTCCTTAATGCACTTCAGTCATTCCAGCTGGTATTAGATTTGGGAGAATTTCCAGATGTGTGCCATCCTACAATATGCAGTGAAAAACATGACTGTAAGATTTGAAAACTACTCTTTTCTATCTTTTTGTATCCCCACAAACAAAACAAAACCCCTTCTCTTTTATACCAGCCCCATTAAAATCATCCCTCTTTAGTCTCATAAATCAAGAGCATGTTATAGGATGGCACACATATGAAAATCCTTCCTTAGATTTAACCTAGATTCAAGCCGCACAGTGTGACTGACCTGAGATTTGGTGACTGTGCAGAGGGCAAATGTAATTGATTATGGATTTTTTTTTTCATATATCAACTGGTATTTTATGTGCCAGATGTGTTATATTAGGTCATTGGTCTTCAACCAGGAACAAGGAAGTTGGCAGGATAGCACTCCATTTGTTCTTGACAAGTAGAAGAGAGTAGGGAGAGGATGTATGATGATGTCATCAATTTCCGGTGTTTTAAGTGCTCTGTCGTATGGTAAAAGGATCTGGTGAGAGCAAAGTATAGGAAAATAAGCTGATAAAAAGTTTAGTAAGGCCAGAGGTTTACATTTACATAACTTCAATGACATTCAGACAGACACTGGTCAAATTTTCAGTTGACTGGGCATCAAACTTGCAGGCTTCTGTGGACACAATAAAAAACATTTTTAATTTAAAGATTTGAACAACAATTTAGATATTTCTACATGAACAGAGCTGCATGTATGCCAGACAATGGCAATGACTACCCTTCTTCCTCTCTCCTAGTCTCTCTCCCCCTCCCCTCCTCCACCCCCTCAAAAAAAATAGACAGCTACTTTGCTAAGTTGATTGGCAGTATTTTACAAGATTTTGCAATTATGAGGTCACAGCATCATAATCTTCTCATTATCTAATTGCTTTGCATAATGTTTGCTTCAGGCCAAGCTGGATGCCTGGGACAAAAATGTCATGTGAGAAGTATCTTGGGAGAATTGTGACTCTTACTGTGTCACCTCGCTGCATTTTGCTGCCACTAATTGCAGTGACTCTCATCTACTTTATTGTCTACTTGCTGTGGGCAAGTCCAGCTAGTCATGGATCTGACAGGCGGAAACTGCATATTGGAGCAGTTAAGAATGCTGATGATGTTTTGCATGCTTCTCATAGCAAGGCAACACTTGTTAATGTAAGTTTTGTGGTTTGTTTTTTTTCTTTATATTACTGGTGAATTATGAAGTAAAATATTCAGTATTTTGCAAATGATAACTACAGGTATAGCATTATCCTCAAGAATTTTAGCCTTTGGCAGTAAGAAAATAAAAATGTTACAGTGGGAGTCCTATGTTCCATAGGTTAAGGTTGGAGGCAAATTTTATATCTGTCTGCTCTGTTTATCCTCCCTAGTAAAAATTCAGCATCGCAGGAAAGTTTGGTCTTTGGCAAGAAAGTTGGAAAGGTGGGAGTGATTTAATCAGAGACAGGGTTGTAGCTTCACTGAACCTTCACTTGAACAGGAAACAGTTTACAATGCCATCACTGGCAATCATGTTTAGTTTTAAAGCCAAAGTTTGCATTTTTGAGTATTAAGCTTGTTAAAAAGTACCTTATGTGTGTTGTAGTTAAGTTCATCATGCCAATGACAGTGAGAGAGAGAGAGGGAGAAAGAAGTTTTGTCCGTGACACATAACATATGAAATGATATATTTTCCCTTCATTTTTGTCACTCACTGACCAAAATGTGCTTCATCTGTGTTCCACAGAATGTGTTTATACTCAATGTCCTAAATGTATTTTATCTGTATTCCACAGAATGAGCTTTCAGCTGAAAATGAGAAAGGGGTGTGGGTTAGAGGCCGCCACATTCAGATCATGAGTGCAATACATGATATCCATCATCCAGTAACATCAGAAACTCGTCTCATTCTTCCAGCATTTCTGCGACATTCATCAGAGAGAAAGTTTGTGTGTTGTTTCCATTCTTCTCTAGATTCTGACAGTTATATTCAGGTAGGTGATGCTTGATTTCCTTGTTAAACTAACTAATCCATTGTGTCCACTTTAACAATTGGTTTCTTCGCTCTTCATTAAAAAATCTAAAATTTATGTCAGTGGTCTTGGTAAAAAGCTTCCCACTAGTGGTGTAGATACCAGAAGTTGCTTCTAATACCAGATCTGGATTGAATCAATCAGATATATTGACAGTTTGTCAAAACATTCCCAAAAGATGGAAATGTAGGACTTCGTGCCTCAGGTCAGAATCCAAAACCATCAGGCTATGATTCAGTCAGTGTCTTTACTTTACAACTAGTAAAAAACAGTAGTTATCGCTCACTCCAAACCAGCAATGCAATGAAAAGAATATTAGATAACCAGAGAAGCATAGATACAGAGATTATTTTAGTTTGTAGTGGAGAAGAAATCCCTTTAATAATGGACAACGCATACTGGGACATGGTCAGTTCCATAAGCTGGCCAGAGACAAGCACTGGTCAAACAAGAAACTCATCAGGAAGAGAGCTGAAAGGTTGTACTGAACTCTAGCTGTTTGGTATATATTACACTGACATCGAGATTTAGAATCTTCAGACCAAACAGCATGGATAATAGAAAATGCCAAAAGTGCCCTCGATTTATATATATCACATTGCCTCAGTCAGTGGGTCTTCTGTTAATGTGAGCTCTTGATCTTTACCAGCATATAGTATAATTATGTCTGAGTATCACAATTACTGACTGAACTGACTTCCTGATTAAGGAAACAATTATACTTTTGTTTATCTTCTATCACTGGCACATACTAATGGATACGCATAATTTTTAATCAAAAACATTGTTTCTGATGCGTCCTTTTTATGCCCAAACTTGAGGTTATCCAGTGGTATGAAAATTTCATTCTAGATTAAAACTTCTTGCAGGACTGTCAGTACAATTTCGAGCTATGAAAATAATGAGATGAGTAAACACTCATTGCCCATGTCCACATTTTAAAATCGGTACAATGTTGTCCAAGTTAGACCAACTGTTTTTATTATACAAGTCAACACAGATGAGCGAACTCACTCTGTAAACACAAAGTCATGTCTAATTAGTTTGATCAGAGTGTCAGAGGATCAAGACTGTCCATCCCAGTGAACGACATGAAAACTGGTAATAATATCTCTTGTTCAAATTCTCAGGTTCCAGCTCGCCTTGACTACATTGACTTAAGATTCATCGTGGATCTTCAGAATGGTGCCTTTGAATGTATACTCAGGACATCAGATAACCAAGCAGACAAACCTTTCACATCTGTGTCATTTGCACCAGACTCATGCAGCACTGAAGATGTGTCACCAGCATTGACAGTTGTGTATCCTGAGCGTAGAAGTTGGGAATTTGCAGTTTGTACAAAGGTTGGTCAAGGAGGTAGCAAGATTTCAGGAGCTTGAATTTCTGGGGGATCAATTCACAATTTCAAGTTTGTAAGATGATTAAATTCATTAACAGAATTTGATATGCAGAGCTTTTCTGCTGTATTTTCATCTGTGTAAATACTTAACAATGCATCTGAAACTTAAAAGGAAGGCTAAAGAAATATGAAGGACATAACTGAGACATGACCTAGATCTAACAGAGAGCTGAGAGAGGGAAGAAAGTATACTGATAACTAATTATTCATTCAGCGTTATTATCAGATCCTAAAGGCTTTAATCATCATTGTAGTATTTAACCACCATACTGAAGTGAAGATTTGAATAGACCTTCCCTTGTGGCAGATGATTCTTTCTAGTTAAGGTACTCACTGTCCAAAGCTTTTTGATAGCAGTTGCTTTTCATAATGGGGGATAACATTTTAAACAAGCGTTATTTAATTTATCATTGTAGTATTTAACCTATCATTGTAGTATTTAACCACCATACTAAAGTGCAGATTTGAATAGACTTTCCATTGCTACAAATAAAGGAAGTCTACAATCTGTCTGGTTTAGCTACTCACTGGCCAAAACCTTTTGATAGTAATTGCTCTTCATAATGCTAGATAAGATTTTCAACTAGCTTTTTCTGTCTTCTAGGTTGCATATTCAAGGCTTGAGCCATATCGACTGGTGGAATGGTTTGAGTACATGCAAGTGGTGGGTGCCAGCAAGATTTTGACTTACCACAACAATCTTCACCCTGATACAAGGCGTGTGTTTGATTATTATGTCCAAACTGGGTTACTGGAGTTGATTGAGTATAAGCCCAGCATCAGCGAAGGTCTGGCTCTACATGTTGTCTTTCAATATTTCATTTTAAGGTTTAGAATTTCATGCCAAAGCGGTTAAAAAAGACAAATGTATGATCTGATTGTCTCTTTGTGGTGTAATGTTATAAGGCATCCCCAATCAGAGTTCATACAGGTCCATAACAGTGCTTAGGATGATGGGATACATCACGAACTTGAATGCAATCACACTGTTCACATGAGAGCACAATCTTAGCAAATTTCATAAATAAAACATTTCATGGTGCCTAGGAACTTTGCACATTTACTCTCCCTTCAAATGTTACAGTAAAGATATTTGATTGAGAAAACCTCTTTTGTTTGAAATATGAAAGCAAATCTATCTGAGTAGAGGCAGAGTCCATGGTCACTTCTAAGCGGGTTATGACTTCTGACAGTAACGATTGAATGGGACAGCTATAAATTTGTGAATACAATTTTTAAGATCTGATCCCTACAAAGCCATCATCAGCACACTGTTCTATTGTCAAGGATCACTTAGCTTTCAGTGTATGCCTTGTAGATGTAAGATAGATAAAAACTTGAGTCCGTACATTTCGTGAAAAAGTTCATCACTTTTTCATGCATTGATTAGACAAAATGGGCTTTAAAGGCAGGAGACATGTATTTGATAATCTCTGAACTTACATTACATGTCTTGTCTTATATTGACAGGTGAGACTGGTGTGTCATTCACGGAGCGGAATTCACAGAGCCGTCAGGCTCGGCATTACAAGACATTAGTGGTGCGGGATTGCCAGTATCGACTTGGAGGTTATGACTTTGTCATGACTATAGATTTCGACGAACTGCCTGTGCCTTTGCGGCCATATGGGTCTCTGAATTGGGTTCTTCAGGTATGTGGACATGTAACATGACAGAATTGGGTTCTTCAGGTATGTGAACATGTAACATGAACTCAAACCCTTGGACATTTGTCCATTAAACATTTTATTGGCATCTTTTTAATTTTCAGCATGGATATGCATAACTTTGAATCAAACAGCCTGTCGCTGGCATAATCCATAGTTTACATAGCTTGTCTGGATTGACCTCTAGGCTTCAAGATATTGTATTTACACTGTTAGTTGTTGGAGACGTACTAAGGCATTGGCAGTATTTCAGTAATTTCAATCATAGCATAATAACAGAAATTCATCCTCTGTGAACACGCAAGCACAGTGGGGCCACACAAACTTTAGTTCAAGAGAAATAGACTTCCTGTCTGTGAAGTGATTGAGTGCATGGGTGAAGTTTGATATTGAAATTTAGGAAATAAGGATGAGAGTATGACCATATATATTCACAGTTTGTGAAATATATAGGGTTCAAGATTTGAATTTCTGTTGTATTCATCATTAGAGTGTTGTTTCTTATTTGTAATGGCTTACATAAATATAATGCACTTGTTAACAGAACTCATTGAAATTAAATATGATTCTGCCCAGATTTAACACAAAACTTTTGAAAAATTTGGAATGAATTTATTGAATAGAAATAGTTGATGTTTCATATCTGAGCACTTTCTCAAGGCTGCGTTGTTTATGTTTATGTTCTGTCAGCATTGTTAGGATAAAAACTTTCATTGCATTGCCCAGACCTGGGTATGGCAAAGCTTCAAATGACTTTCCATTTCAAGCAATAGATAAGAGGAAGTGGGACCCTTACAACACAAGATTTGACAGATGTGTAATAAGGAAGATGTGTTGTCCAGAATGTTTTATATGAAGGATACAACATCAGGACTCTTGAGATGAGGATGTGATGGGGTGTCGGGGGTGTGGGAGGGTAGGTTTGAACTGTGCCATAGTTGTAGTAACGAGTTTCCACTATATGTCAAGAAATGGGACAGATATATTATGTCATGATGTTACCGGCATTCCTTCTTTCGCTACCTAGGACATGATACGTCAGCACAGTGATGGTGGTGCCTTTCGCATGGATCCCATCCTCCTTCCACCCGAGTGGCAAAACACACAGCGAGACTTGTTTCACTGGCAATTTTACACCGGCACCTACATCACTCCATATTGTGTAAAGTGGGCATATGTGCCTGGTCGTACGTGGGTGGCAGCTACACATGAAAATGTACCAAAGGAAGGCTACAAAACGTATGTCATACCCAGTGATTAGGGGATTAAGGGGAGGATGCAGCTAAGTAGAGCTGTTTGTTTATGATTGTTGTACCTGTTTTCTGAAAAATACTGCCTTCAAGCAGAACATGTATTGATGCCATCTGACTGTTGATCCCCTTTAAGCTACTTGCATACTCGCAACTTCTAATCTCTCCTTTACATCTGTCCATTCGTAAGATTAATTTAAAGAGTGATAATCTAGCCTATTTATGCTTTATCTTTCTTAGTTTTCCTTGTCTTTATTTCAAGTTATCTTGAATGGACCAAAAAAATGGTGTAATCAAGCACACAGGTTCTTTGGATGATTTCCTAATTTCATAATATCCAGGGAATGCTTAAGAAGAAGGAAAGGAAGGAGAATATTTCATTTTTACAATGTTTCACTTCTTTTCAGATATGTGATCCCTCAGGATATGCTGCATTTTCTCCACTTCCGCAAATGCAAGCCAGACTGGCATGAACTGGATTGCCACAACTTGACCAAGACAGTTATGAATGAGACCTCCTTGCAACGTTTTGTAGGCCTGGTGTTACGAGGCTTACGCAGGCTGCCTTTGGAAGAACTAGTCCCGGATAAGAAGTATGTGAACTTTGTCAGGTCAGATCCAAGACGTATTGCAGAGGCTAAACAGTTGGACATGTTATTGTCAAAACACCCACCAAATGATACTTGAGTATATTGGGTATATTAAGGTATATTTGGGGATTGAATGTGTATGGGCAGGGATGGATTAAATATTGGCCAGATAGAGCAGTTGCCCCAGAGCTCACAGAATAATAAATCGATAGAAAAAACATGTTTTTTGGGATGTTCCAAATTGCTATTACTCGAAAATTGGTTGTGATCAGAAAAGTGGTTTTGAGGGGAGAGGGTTTTTTTTCTCGCATTTCTGCTCTGGTGCAGTAATAGTAGCTTTGCACATCTTGATGTGTTCTGGAAGGGTATAAGAATTACAATACTAAGTCATGCGCGAAATTACCCAGTTTAATTGTGAGTTGAGCAATAATGTATGTTCCATGAACTCAAAACACAATAATGCTTGAAGGAAATATTATTTTCAACTTTAACCAAGAGACACTTACTTTGCAGCTTGTGCATACAGATTATAATTTTTCCCTGAAGTGAATGTTTCAAATGATCAAAAAGGAGAGGGGATCAATTTGTGTGAATATCAAAATGTGTTTTCTTTCATCTGCTAGAGATTTATTATTCTGTGTCAAAGCATTTTCCCACTCAGGGACGTATGGACTTTGTGTCATTTTTACTTATGGGGGCATCTTGGCTTTTTTAGCCTCAGGGCCCATTTTATATTAGTCCGTCCTTAAGTGTCGGGTAATATGATAAAGGGGTTTGGCAACGCTACCAAGCTGGACACATGAAAGAGTCAAGGAAAAATTAAAAATCCACAAAACTTGTGGAGGAGAGGTCTTTTTTTGGATGGGAACTGTATCACTGGTATGTAGATACTGAATATCACTTTCTTAATATTATGAAATTCTCAGAGTGCCCAGTCAGTGATTATCAAATATTCTGGATACAGGAGTTAGGAGGGAAGGTGGGGGAATTTGCTCAATACTTATGAATGTTGTATGGAGAGAGGATGGATGTAGTATGATACAGCAGAGGATCGCTTAGATTATTTGATGACATGTTGATGGGGATAGGGTAAATTCTAGCCCCCGAAAATGTTTGTAAGTGTGGCATCTAGGAGGAATGTGTGAATCAAAGTTCGTCTTACTGATGATGTTAATGTGTGATTTAGAAAAGAGTGAGGCTGTTCAAGGAAGTAATGCATTGTTCATCTCAGTCAGTTTGAACTGAAAGACAAATCTTATAAATCAAATTTTTTTCTTAGATCTCAGTGAATCAATCTCATTAACACTAAACCATCTGCATGACGAGAGCACCCGGCCAGGTCGGTGTATTACACCATGTCATTGCCTCACCAGACTACATGCTGATTTTTATACCAACTGAGCAAGTTCATTAATCACTTCTCTCTGTTGGATAAGATGTGCCGAGTTAACTCAACCTTCCCATATGCTTAGAGTAACTATACTTGGCTCCCGTGCCAGAAGGGTTGACATTGAAATCATGCTTTCAGGAAACAAAGTTGTTGTCGATGCTTTTAATTGCATCATGAACATATTTTTGCCTCCAATATTCTTACTGCATAATGTGTTTTCACTATATAACTGCACAAGCAGTCAAGATCATCTGCAGAAATTTGACTTCTTGTTGCAAGGGTGAATTAATTCTTTCACAGACCAAATGGAATACAGTGGAATTCAGTTAATCAAGATGGCTGTGTTTTTCCCAATGACATGGATGTCCTGATTGTGCAGACTTGTTCTGTTATGAAGGATTGTGTTAGAATCTAGTACATTTTATGCAAGCAAAGGGTTAAGCCTTTACACTGCCTTTAAGAGGAGCCAAAATAGTGGAATCTGTTGAAATATTAAAGTGTGATAATAATGTTTTCAATATTTCTCTTTATTGGAAGGCGTGGATAAGGGTAAGAGGATTATGGCCTAGGTGGCTGACATTGCAAAGGCAAAATATGCTGGAACGCTACATTACGGACATAGAACTTTGAGTGGTTGCTCTTAAGTGAACAAACAGAGGGCTTGACTGGCCATGAAAACCAATGATGAAATAATGTTGATCATCAGTCGAGAAATAATGTTAGGTGACAGCTTTCTTTAATGAGGTAACAGGGAATGTGGCAGACATTCCTCTTTGTACTTCTTGCATATGAAATTACTTCTAATTGGTGGGCAAAGCAAAACAAACTTTGTCAGTATTTCTTGTCAAAAAACACATAAATAGTGCAGAAATTTCTTTCCCATATCATCTTGATTAAGCAGGATACCATTTCAGTTTCATGTGTATGTTCTAGAAGTCAAAATATTGTTTCCAAGAAATCATCTGGATTGTGTAGGGCATCCCATTTATGCACATCCTGATTAAGTGGCTTCCGCTGTGTACCTGTAAAGATTTATCAAGTTACTGTGTTCAGTTGACTGTCTTCAATCTGGTCAATGAAAATGGTGCCAGCTTTAGTTTACTATATAAATAAGCCATTCATAATATGAATGAGACACTGAACATGTGGCAGGTTTTTTTTTTAAATTAATAGCATATCTGTCATTGACTGTTTTGATGTTGTTTTAAAGAATGTGATTACCTTCTAGTTCATTTATATTATATTGCATTTAATAAGTATACCAAAGGATTTACAGCAGCCATGACAATGTGAGACCATGCAACCTACAAAAGGTCACAAGGTAAACCATCATATCTTCTAGAGAGTGTCTCAAATAAGATAAGATGATTTATGCTGTGATCTTAGCTTCACTTATATATACTTAAAATGGAAGCAGACACTCTCATTTTTGTCACCCTGAATATATTCCTAAAACTTTTTAACCCAATCACCATAAGAGGAGAGAGTTATGTTTATGTATTTCTGTATTGGACACAGCCGTAACGGTACATCGTTCTTTGTCATAATTTCAATAAAAACATATATTTGTTGATAAGAAAACTCACATACATTGTGCTACAGTAATACATTTGTTTAAATGTCGAATTTTATATCTGTATCTTGAATAGATGCATATGGAAATGAAAAAAGCACATATGTAGTCTGGATTGTAGCATTGCTTATATTTCTCACACAAATCAGCTATTGATATTAGAGCTGACAAGACTTCATATAATGCTGCCTAAATAACTCATATTGAGCCTCTTGGCGTTAATATCCTATAGCTACAAGTGGAGTAAATATGCTTCACTTCAGTCCAACTCTTGAGTGTTTGGAGGAATTGTGATATCGTTATATGTGTATATGTTTACAAGAGCTTGAGCACAAGATGTTGAATAAGTATGCTTTTAGAAGTTGCCGTACACATCAGGTCATAAAACAACAACGATATATCGCACAGATATGAGGGTGGATTGAAAAGTTTGTAGCATCATTAAGATAATGTGTTTTGGCTAAGTGAATACATTGGAATCCTTTATAGTGGCTATCATGACACTATAGCAGATTTCACAATGATATGGTTTCTCCTTTTGCGAATGACAGGATTCATAATTAGACAGGGTGCACACTTACAAAACATTATACAAACCCATAACCATCAAGTGGCAGTGACTTAATCTGTTTGCTATGCTTTCAAATGTCTCCCCATGCCCCTAATTCAACTTTGATGCTCCATCTGACTTTTTTGGCTTCAAAAACATCCTGTGTGGAAAATAGTGACGGTATTCAGGTTTTTGTAAATATGCACTCTGTCTAATTTAGGATCATGTGTTTTGTCATGGAAAATTTGCTCATAATAAAATCTGTTGTAGCATTCTGAGGGACATGGTTGAAAATACTGATGTCTTCACTTTAGCAAAATCCATGTTTCTATCTGGAGGAGGCCACAAACTGTTTGATTCACTCTTGTAGAGATGCCCCATTTTTGCTCATTGTTTTGTCTTCTTCCATGTTTTTTTTGCTTTTAAATTCATCTTGTTGAGAAGTCATTCATGTTTTATACTGGATATGGCTCTACTCTTTTGGTTTGCAGTTTTAAAGAATATTGTTGAAACGGATGCCTGTGGTGTCTTCAGTGAATGTGTTTAGATAAACATTATGTAAAATTGTCAGTGAAACAGCCTTAACCAAAATAGTTAGTGGGAAGCATGTCAGTAAAACCTTGATGAATGAGCCTCATTTTGGAAAATGAAATGTTACGTGTGAATTTTTACCTATGTAGGGAATCAATATTTGAAAAAAACAAATGCCTGCCTTGTCATGGCCTGTTTTTCACATGTTGTTCCTAGTCTGTACTTTTGTGTGTGTGTGGCTGGGGAAATGAAACCTGCATTTAATGTACACCAGGATGACAGCTGTAACGTGGGTGCCCCTCGGAGAGATATTATTTACTTCTGTTTCTATATTTCTGCTTTTGCTCATCCTCAGGAATTACCTAAACAGATAGTTTTGTCATGGGGTGTTGGAGGATGAAAGTGTTGTACTTTTTAATAAGCTTAAGAAACTGCAGCTTTTTCCATCACGTTCTGTCTGTCTGATTAACGAACTTTGAAAAGTAGATTGGTGTGTAACATGTCATGCTTGCATTTTACACGTTCTCTGACATACTAATGGCATCCGTTGATGTTAGAAAAATATATACTGTATTATGATATTGCCAGAGCATAATCAAATGATGATTTTATATCATTCAGATACACTTGACATGATCACTATGTCTATATTTTATATGTTGTGAAACCTGCAAAACCAATGGTGCTTTTGTGTTGTGCTCTGTTGTGAACAGTGGTCAGAGATTTTGTCCAGAAACTCAAACCATATTTTCTGACAAAGTTACTCTCTCTTATACATGTGAATGTATGAAGCAGTTACAACCTTCTTAGATAATTCCTGTGATTCCAGGTTCCAAGATACAGAGATATGTTTCCCCATTTTGAGAACTATGTTCCAGCTGCTGGATGAAGAAGGAAAAAGCAATTACTGTATTTATGGAGGTGGCAAATTTCTTGAAATCTGGGTCATCAGGATGTCTTATAATCAACAAAATTTTTTTCATTGTTTAAGAAATTTTCTTTGGATTATGTTCCCCTCTAACTTGTATATTCCTGATGAGGTTCATTCATTGGATAGTGCTGATATATATCAAGAGATACTTGTGCACTGTGATCTATCACCTTGTGAACATATGAAATCATATTATTCTACATGGATAATCATATTTAAGAGACATATTATATGATCAGAATGCTGTTTCAAGTTGATGATTTCATTTTTTACCAAAAGATGGCTGTCATTATAGTTACTATAATCATGCAAATTGTTCTGCTGTTTTCCTTTTATCAGAGGGTAATTAAAATTGTTGCTTGAATGCAATACTCCAGTAAATGTGCCCTGTAGCCGAAAGGGTTTCGATGCCCTGGGTCTCCCAGTAACCACATTGTGTCAAAACCTCAGATCTCCAGTTCTATGCTGGAATATTGCACTAAACCAAAAGCCAGTCTGACTACAGTTTGCTAGAATAACTTTAGTTATCCGTAACTTTTATTACATACAATAGTCTAATAAAAGCCTTTGTTGGCTTATGTGCTCGAGAAAACTAGTACTTTTACCCGACATAAACCATTGTCACATTTTTTCATCAAACTGTGTCCGTGTCAAAAACCAGCAAAACTTTTTTGGCAGTAGTCTAGTAATCTATTAGGCAGCAGATGGAATTGTATTTTACATTACATGACACCAACAGAGCTTACTTATGAAGAATCACTTTGCTAAGCGTAATTTTATGAAAATTAGAGAGTTTTTTTCTTGTTGGCTTCACTTACAGAATTTGGATTTTGGCAAATAATGAAGTACTGCATCCAAATGACGCAGTGGGGAGAACCATATTGCCTTCTACATTTTATCAGATTTTATATGATCAGTTCAAATGAAGTTGTAATTTATGGAAATATAGTTTCAATCACTAAATTGTGTTGTTGCCTGACAAACCCAGTTTCTACTTAGTCTTCATTGCATCAGATTGGTGATGTTACTGTAAGAATCTTTCATTGACCAATAAACTGTTCTGAGAATTTTCCATGTGAGTAACCAAGAGAAAAATAACCACTGTGACAGTGTTTTGGAAAATGTTTGTGGAAAATAGACAGTTTCATCCATCATGTTGCCATTTAGGTGTAATTTTTAGCATCTGGTCTTTAGTTGATGTTTGTACGTAAAGTAAGAGAATATTCAAAGCTTCATCTATTGTGATCAATGGGGTATTCTTGTTGGCCTGTCAATAGCAACATTAACAAATCTTTAGAGCTTAAATGGCATACATCATTAATATGCAATCAAAACTTTGATAACCGAGTCAGATACTTAAAGGGCCACCTGAGAACACAAACTGTTTAACTCATTTCTTAACAGTTGAATTCAGCAAATCAATTTTAGAAGGACAAAATTTTAATTACCTTTAATGCACTATAAAGTATAAGATGGAATGAACCAGATTTTAGAGAAGGGGTTCAGGTTTTCACTCATTATTTCTAATATGTGATTGTCATGCTGCAGTTATGAGGACAAATTTTTTTGAGTGGCTCTTAAGGAAAGTTTTGACCATGCTGATCAAGCTGCGCTGTTGCTGGGCAGAATCAGGGTACCCTTCTTTATTGCCAGTAATCAAGGGGTGTACATTTGATGTGGACTCAGCCACATAACAAAACAGTCAATATGAAAATGATTATGTCAGGTCATAATGCAGTGTTGCGATCATTTGCTCGGACTGCATCAGAACTGATCATCAGTTCAGTTCATATTTTATCAGACATCATTGATTTTAACCCGTCAGTCAGGATATGAATTTTATCAATCAGATCACATACCAGACTATCACATATATTTTGCTATGATGTTTTTGTTTTTTGTGTGTGTGTAAACTTTTAACATGATACAAGATAGTCATCTCTTGTTGAACTCAGGGAGGATATAAACAAATATGTCTGTCTGTGACTTTTATGACAAACCTGAGAGGGGACTACAAATTAGATTTTCAGTAAGTAATTCATTAAAAATAATTTCTCAATTTCTCATACAGTTGTGCACAAAATACATTTTCTTTTGTTTGTTCATTTTTTAATGCAGCATCACAGTGAAATACAAAACAGGACTTTGACATTATCTGTGGTTAAAGCACAAATAGTACAGAAATATGATTGTTTTAAAAATCAAACCAAAGCATAAATTTCTATATTAATGTGACATTTGTTTTGATGTGTTTGTGAATATTTAATGGAGGAGCACCATGGCACTGTTAATGTGGCACTGCTTCATGAGCAGTCACCTTATTATCAGTTTGTTTGTTGCAGCTTGTTAAGTTTCTTTCTTTAAAATTTGATCAGAGAGGTATCACATTTCAGACATACTGAATAAGTTTAGCCATAACAGACCGTGATAGGAGCCATTGCTGTTCTGTTTCAGTTAGGTAATCAATATTAAAATTTTGCACTTGTTATGAAGTTTCACTCCATCCATACACGTTCTGCATGAATTTTTGAGATTTGTTGTTTTTTTTTAACTGAGAGAAACGGACTCATCAGATTTTTTTTGTTTCTGTTGTTCTAAATGTGATTTCTGTGTTGAATAGCTCACATGAGGTCAAACATTTTAAGCATGTTGACCAGCATTTATACCAGTATATTTTCATATTTTCATCTTGTGTTTAATATGCTTACTGTTTACACATCATCTACTATTTAAGAATATCAAATTATACATCAAAGTGCACTATTACAGAGATGGCAGAGTGCCAGAAACTTTCAGGAAACTGAATATGAAATCTTGAAGAAAAGTGCATATCAGTAAATAAGCACGACAAAATGACGAAACTTGCATTTTGAACAGAACACCTTATCGCAGGCAGTATTTAGTATTGTTATGAGTCCTTCTGTGACAAAGTGGACTTACGTCTGTGGTCAGTACTAACCATGTGCTGTACAGTAAATCATGGTGTCTGAAAATTTTTCTGTGGCCCCTGCCATCCCTGTTTATTATCTCCTGAGAAAAATGTCCTAAAAATGATATTAGCAAAAATATGCTAACACTGATATTATCTATCAAGAAGTATGTTTTCATACCAGATTTCTTTTTTGTTGAGACATATGCATTGTATAATAATCAGTTGTTGTTTTTTCTTCTCTTGTTAAAGTGCTGGGAGGATGAGCCTTTTTCTGCTTTCTTTGCTTTTTAGTTCCAGTATTGGTAACTCTGCCGAACATGTTTTATCTTATTTTGCAGCCAACTTTTATTTCTCAGTGGAAAGAGATATCTTTAGATTAAATTTTCACCAGATTTTTAACTTTTCTAATGCCTTTATCTCATGTGAGTGAGTTTAATTTCAGTTTGATGTCTAATACGTTTCTTTTGTTAAGTATCACCCCATTTCTTTCATTTTATACTTTATTCTTTTGTTCTTTATAACGTGAAAGCTTCCTTGGCTTTGTCTTTACTGTTCTTGCCCAGGACAAGTTGATGCTCAGCTTCTTTTCTTACATGTTTCATGGTCTTGTTGCCACATTTTTTTTTATTTTAGCAGATACTGTATTTAGTAAATTTACTGGTCTTGAAGGCCAGTTGTTCTTTTGTTTCAGATTGTTTGAAGATTCCTGTGTTCGTTGTGTTCTTACAAAATATCAGTAGAAGTCTCTAAAGAACAGGTATTCAATTCAAAATACATTCTAAATATATGGTGGTCTCTTTATGGCAGCCAGCAGGAAGATCTCTCCCAGCTTAACATATGCCTCTTTAAATTAGGTTGTGCTGAATCTTATATTGCAAATCTAGATATACATCTGATAATGCCCTAAGATTATTGTACACTGCTTCATAATATGCATTTTTATATTGCAGCAGAGTGCTTTTTCATGTTTTTGCATTTATGTGTATCACGGGTGGTGAGAGGTTTGTTGAAAAGTTTTGCTATTAGCAGTATTGGACACTGTATTCTATACTGATGATTTAGCAGTATTTCCTGCCAATGTAGAATACTTTGCATGCCTGGTTTAGATCTTTGCAGTGATATTGCATGACTTTAGTTTTTATTCCTGCATGACGGTACTAATTTGCAATGTTAGTATATGATACTATATTATATGTATTCTTGCATGCTTACGCTATTTCCATTCTTGTTTTTTTGCTTTTTTCATTCTTATTACATACTTTTTTGTGCTTTGTGTATAAATATGAGGGGTGTGTGGGATTACCAAAGTTTAGAGAATTTTCAGATTTAAGGCAGTACATAAACAATCAGCTCAATGCTTAAAGTTAATGTATGCTTTACTGATAAACTGATACAGTTTTTCATGATTTATTTTCCTGGCTTAAAAGTTTATGAGAGACTGTAGTAAGACTTTTACTGGTTAATGGTTTTTCACCCTGATGCTTTAAGAATTTGCTTGTATTGTTCATTGTTGTGTATATTGCCCTCTGAAGGTTTAGATGATGAATATAAAATGAGATCTGACAAACTCAGTCTGAAATTGTGTAGTTTGTTTTAAGTGACAAAATAGATTTGGAATTTAAGAGAGGCACACATCTTCTTCTGCAGAGTATAGTCCATTATTGTTTTACTACTGAGTGTGATTATCGAAGGAAACACTTAAATCACACTTGTCACTTAATCAGATTTCACACATGTATGTTAAAAAAAAAGTAAGGCATATCATTTCAGAGCAAAATGTAATAGTTGTGTCTCAAGAATAAGTTACACAGAATTAGTGGAAAGAGCTGTCTCTCAAAGGAATAAAATGAGATTTATGAAATAAAGTATCTCTGTTATTGTAATATGCATTGTCTTGGATGCATGTGTGAATCTGAAAATCAGGTGATAACTGTGTTTCTAGGTAAAAAAAATTTAAGATCACCACCCACAAAGAAAAATCATGTACAATTTAGCACTTTGGTAGGCAATTTTGCATGCAAAATGAACTGAGTTGGGAAAGGGAAGTGCGCACCATAGTAATGCACTATAATCTACAAAGGAAGGGCTGTGCCTCTCCTGAAGTATGCCACATGAGCTTTCCTTACTTTCATCTCATGATACAGGTAGGTCACATGGAAGGTGTTTATCATTTGCTCTTTGACACCATCATATTTCCTTGATGAAATTAACTAAATTTTTGAGTAACATTTCTCATGTCAAGGCTCATCATATTCAGGGTATTCTGATATTATTTTCAGTCTTGTTGGTTTCTAGGCCTCATGTTGTCTTGCATATTCAGAATACTGTACTTTATACTGGCCCTGGTTGTAAAGTTGTATGCAGTGATCACCCTCCTTAGTACTAGCTACTACTGACAAAGTAAGATTATGGAAAATATGAGTGTTAATGTTATTATGCATTATAATTCAACTTGCAACCCTTTCATAAAACTAGCACTATTTCAAAACATTTTGCAAGTCCTGAAATGATACTTAGGTTAGGTCAGTCTTTTGGATATTGCCCAAATAATATGCTTAAACAAATCAGATTTGAGTGTCCAATATCTTTCATGATAAGGACTTTGAGTGGATGTTTTGTACGCTTTTTGTGTAGGGCCTCTCACATCATGTTAGAACACTTATGTTTTCATATACATGTATTACATATTTGAGCTTTATTTCAGTCATACTTCTGGTATACAGATGAGAATTAACTTATGGTACAGGATTGTTTTTGCATGACATTTTATATCTACACTCTTTAAAAGTCATATTAAATTCCTAATTTCACCTGCCCTAATGCTCTTGTGTGTTACTTAATATTTCTCTTCTCTTCCATGTCCCTGCAATCAAAAACCTACAAGGTTCACAACACTCAAGAGCCAGCAATCATTACATGTACGGTTTTGGAAATCAAAGAGACTTACAATGTTCAGCTTTTAATTAGAACACATTCATATTAAACTCGGTTTTTTCCATTTATCATACATTACAGTATATTCACATCACTAACACGAAACTCAGAATGCATCAAATAGGGCTGTTTACAAGCCATTGTCATGGTTGGAAGCATGCAGACTGGTAGGGGATGATGGTGTTGGTTGAAAAACGGGATTATCCAATCAGTGAGTGGCTTGGGATCATGTGCCACGGGCACACATGATCCTGGTAAACAGCTGAATACAGCAGAGCAGATGTATTGAAGGACCTAACAAGGAAACTGAGGGAGAAAAAGTAAAGGAGAAACAGATATCACCGCGTAAAGTGAAGATTGAGAATGGTTGGATAGATATGAAGAAAGAGGCAGAAACTGCAGTCTTGCAAGAAGTTCAAGAAGAATCCCAACCAGGCAATAACAGTAACAGGGACAGTCAGTAGAATGACTCTTCATTAGGTTAAACTTCTGAACCAGGAAACAGAGCATGTGTGGAAGTAGAATGACTCTTCAACAGGTTCTGACAGGAAACAGAGCATGTGTGGAAGTAGAATGACTCTTCAACAGGTTCTGAACCAGGAAACAAGAGCATGTATGGAACCGTCTGGAGTGTAATGATGTTGTTTCTAGAAATGAGTAAACTTCACGAGGTGGTTTAAAAACACATTTCAATTTTTTTTTAATGCTTACTTGACTTGCTGTGGGCCATGATTCTACTATCTGTGTGCCTGTTGATCTGAAGTTTTGCAGGCAGCTTCCTTTTGTATTGGATGTTTTACTTCTGTGTGTTACAGAATACAAAACAATATCTCAGTATTCTTTTTTGAAACTGGTCTACTGTGCTAACCTTACTACACAAGCATCCATTTTTTTAATGCACAGGCAACCAGGATGTCGTATATCCACGTAGTTGGTAAAGTCAGAAAAATGGAGGCAAGTCGTGCTTTTCATCTATATCCACTGCTGGTTGGCAGACACTTGCTCAATGCGTAAATTTTTTTTCTCACTAGCTGTTGTTGGAAAACTTAGGGGGAGCAGGGTTTACAACAGTAATTATTTGGCAATCTGTAATCAGCAGTATGTAAATATATGGCAACTGCATCATTGGTGAACCTCCCACCCTCCCAACTTCCCTTACAATATATGTAACAGAACCATGATAACACACTCACAAGTGGTAGGATAGAGGCTTTATGGTTCTGCTAATGAGATTCCATAATACAGTATTGATCGTCTAAGTGGGAACATCAAATGTTTTTTGGTGGTAACCTGGGAAATACTGGTGTCAAATTTACTCACAAGTTGGTGGCGATGCAGGACGCACAAGGGTCGAACCCAATCACTGCATTATAGTCAGAGGAGCAGCAAACTTCAAGGCTAAGCAATAGGACAGTCGATTGGGTCACGCAGCGAGGATGTTGCATGGACCGCAGGTGCTCAGTGCAACTAGAGTTAAAATGTTGCTTAACTTTATGTTTGCCTCTGTTATTCCTTTCTCACCAGCAGATGTGTTTTGCTGGTGAATATTGCAGGGACATTACTAATCTATAAAAAAAAAAAACAACTTCTAAACCATTACAAGAACACCAGTGGACATACCAATTATTGCAGGCAGTAAAATGTAATCCAAAATGGAACACAGCAAACAGGAAAGAATTAAAATTTTTGGAGCTTGTAGGTGAAAACTGATAAAGTACAACATTCTAGGGCATTTTGAGAGGAAAACAAAATTCTAAGGGGTTCTAAGACTTATGGGAACACTACAAGCCATATAACCAATTTCACAAACACACTAATGAATAGACAGACAACATCATAAATTTGAAGTTTAATAAAATAAATGCTGACAAAGGTTCTATTTCATAAATGTAAAATCTATATGATTTCATAGTAAAACTTCAATATACTTTTGGGCAAGCAGAGGTACTTTTTTTTGTGCCAAGACACGAGAAAAATTTCTCACCGGGAGAAAGCTAGAAATTATTCATTAAAAAATACAAAACTTGTAAAATACGGTAAACACTGTCTGTCATGTCTATCTGATGAACAGAGGCAAAAGAAAAAAACACACCTAACACTGGATACATAAGCAATTTAGCAACTTGCAAATTCCACTCTTGTTGTGCATGACAGAGACAGATTGTGTTTTTGTATAAAATTTTATTGAGGTCCACTATTTTTCAATGCACCCAACAAATATTAAGACACACCAAACTATATCTAAACAGGAGGGCATTACAACAGAATGCCATGTCAGTTACACTATTTTTGAAAAGCTTTGAACTTACAACAAGTAGTTCTGGTTGTTTCTGGCTGGGGTTAATTAATTCTATAAATATAAACCAAAACTAGTAGCTGTAAAGTCAATGCTTTTCACAAATTAGTGTAACTGGTGCGACTGTCTGCTGTAATTCCTCAGTTACGATATCAAAATCACAGAGGAAGGGCATAAGAAAAACTTTCAAATGAATTGTGCATTCCTAGCAAAAATTTTGTCCTTCTCACATTAATTTTAATGAATCAGCATATGCTTAAGAAACATATGCCAGTTCTAATCTTCTACTCCACATGTTTTGTTTTTATTCTTTTCCCTATTCTTGCTTTTAGTGTTTAATGAGGTAATGTTCTCACGTAGAACATCTCTGTTCAAAACAATTTCCATTGGAGAAAAGCTAGATGTCCTGGGCCAGCAAAAAACTTTCCTAACAGAGATTCATGACTTGTAGTGAAAATACAGCAGAAGTCAGTTAAACCAAAATTGTAGGGACCAGGCTAATCACTTTGGCTTAAGCATATTTCAGATTAAAAGCAGTACCTGATTCAATGATAGCAGCACGACAGAAGATGAAAAAGGTACTGCTTCTTATTATGGCCTAGGTGACAAGTGGTATACCAAGGATAAAGCTATGATAGACATGCAGATATATATTATCTATAATCCTTATTTTAGTTGTAAAATACAAGAAGGTGCTTTTTGTAAGAATAAACTGGTCTATCAACAAACTGAAAATATGCCACTGAATGAAGAACTGTCGTGGAAAAAGGGAGATGTGGAATGCGCCTTTCACTCAACATCATCTGGTGCAGAGACACGATGCATCATCAATAGCCTATTCTGGCCTTCAGAAAAAAAAAAGGATGTGTTTTATAAGAAGGCGTGAGCAGACTCTGCCACTGGGTGGAGATGTGGCATTCTTGAGCGCCTCCTTAAAATAGTGTGAAGAAAATTTTTTATACTTGCATTTTTACTCACTGGTTCTCATCTGCAAAAGGAGATACACAAGAACACTACCACCTAGTGTCTTATTTAAAAAAATTCATCTGAAAAGTCAAATCTCTGAAAGGCAGCTATTTTCCTCGAGCAGTTCCCTCAAACAGCAAGGATCAGTTTGTGAAAGGCAAATATTGGTGAACTGAATATACAAAAATTAATGTTGATGGTTAATAAAGTCATTTCTTTTTCATGTAAAGCAGATAAGCTAATATGAACATATTGGAAACTTGCTGTGATTAAGAAATCGTTTGGATAAACTGTTTATTGGATTAACTGGTTTCAGTTTAAGAGACTTCCACTGTAAAAATGTTTAAAACCACACTCCCACCAGAAAGAACATTTGCCATCCAGGGAAATATGTTTCTGGATTGTTTGGAACGTCTTGAAGAAGGCAGCCTGCTCTACAGATAATAAATATCTCCAAAATAACATTCCTTGCTCAGCGACAAGAAGAAAATATTATACTAAGCTACAGATAAGCAAACTATAGGTTAGTAGTATATCAGCCATTTGTCATCAGTTAAAATCACATGACAGTGGTCCATCCACATATAACAAAAGCATGTTCAGTTAATAAAAAAAACTGTTAAGTTTTAGTATTGTGTGCAAACTCCCATGACTCTCAGACAGAACATGAGACTGTTCTAATTCACACTTTTCAGAGACGTTTTGTTCAAATACTATACAAGATGATACAAAATCTGTAATATCCTTCAGGGTTTTCAGAACATGACTACATATAGCCACCTACATATATGCTAATCTTGACTCCTTTGAGTTACACTGTAACAAAAGCATGTTCAGTTAATAAAAAAACTGTTAAGTTTTAGTATTGTGTGCAAACTCCCATGACTCTCAGACAGAACATGAGACTGTTCTAATTCACACTTTTTTCAGAGACGTTTTGTTCAAATACTCTACAAGATGATATAAAATCTGTAATATCCTTTAGAGATTTCAGAACATGAATATACACAGCCACCTACATATTAGCTAATCTTGACTTATTTGAGTGTATCTGTTATTAGTATGTGGCAGCCCCTACACATTTTCATGTCACTCCAAATCAGGCGTGACTCAAATCACTTAATGATATATAACTAAATGGAAACTGAAAACAATGTTAGGTTAAAATGTATAAACAAATAAAATATGATAATAGAGGTTTTTTTAAATGATTGGTGAAAATATGAGTCAATAAATAACACTTAGTAGGCATAAATATATACAAGCTTAGCTGATATGTGACATATAATCTTTAATTACAAGGTTCTATGAAGCCTGGCAAGGTGGTCTGGGCAGACACAGACAACTGAATTCAAAACTGAACAGCAGGCTTCAGTAAAATGACAAAATTCTTTGTTTTTGACATTTACAAGATTGTTTGGTTTTTTTTTTACTTGATATAAACTGATGTCCATGAAATACTGGAACTCATAATCTGTGCCAAAAGAAAAAAACTTTGCCTCATAATGTGCTGTGTTATTATGAACAGTAACACATAGTCTTGTCAACAAATAACAAAAATTACTGCACCTATCATTTTCAGACATGCCAAAAAAGATTTGCAATATGAAGATTATATACTAATACAGTGAAACTCGGATATAACGAGGTCGTTGGGACCGACAGTCGGTGCTCGTTAGAACCGATGGCTCGTTACACGCATGGTCCACTGTAGTAGTGTCATACTAGATCTAACATGGCTAGACTGCTCGCTGCAGGTAGAGCTGAAGCACCTTGTCTACCCAGGGGTCACCCAGGTAAACATGCCAGCACGCCACAAGTTTGCCACAAACCTGGGGGCCCTGTGGCGTGGCCAGGTACCGCCATGTTTTAATGGTGGCAGAAGACGTCGCGGGCTGAGTGAGCAGTCTAGCCCTGTATGTGTAAGTCTATGTGGAGACCCTTTACTTAACAGGGACTGACCAATCGTAATCACCGTTTCTGGGATTGTTATGATTGAAATCAAAATTGCTTAGCGCAATGATTGGTCTAAACAACAGGCTTGGCCAATCATTAGCCGAGCATATCAATTCCATCTTCCTCCCGTCGCATGGTCACATCTCCACCGCATCCTTCCCCACCCCACTTCTTAGCCTACTGCACAACTAGTTTGTACCGGTAATCCTACCGGTAAATTACATAAGCGAGACAGCGAGACTTGCCTACTGTTGGCAACTGTTACGTAGCCGAAACGTTCGAGTTCCTCACCGCTGTAAGTTTTATTGCGGACGAAAGGGTTGCGAGGGCTTAATTGCAGGTCGGTTACCTCGTTAGGGCCACGTTTAGCGGATTTTGTGCTCGTTATATGAAAGGCAAATTTACTATTACAAAGAAGGAGAAAAAAAGGGGATTTTCATTTTGCTCGGTACATGCGAGAACTCGTTTTGTCCGTGCTCGTTATATTCGAGTTTCACTGTAATAATAATAATAATAATAATAATAATAATATTGCGGTTTATAAGTCTCATATCCAGGTTAATGCCCGCTCATGCAACTTCACACTTTTATTACCCCAGCAGGCCTGATCACTCTAGGACTTTCTCGACTCCCTGGAGAGCATACAGTGCTGCTGTCATTTATAGGCGCTGATCGCTAGCATTCTGACAATATCTTCCACTCCCTATGGCAAGGTACCCATTTTACAGACGGTTGGACTGAGGAAAATGTGAATGAAATGCTTTCCTAGGGCACTTACAACATGACCCCGGTCGGGAATCGAACCCAGGACCTTTAGATCTTGAGTCCATTGCCGTAACCATTAGGCCATGCTGCTACTAGAATAATTCAGTTTCATGAGTAAGTATATTTTTGGGGAGTTCTTCCTATAAATCACCAAAACCAGGAGAATAATCTAAATGGTAATACTGTATATAAAGAAATGTAACTTTTACATTTCTGCATCAGTGCAGTTCGTTCTAGTATAAAATCAGGATAAGCTGATTATTCATATGCCGGTATGGTTGAACATTTTTTGAGATATGTTGACACAACCATATAAACAAACCTCATAATCCAAGTGCACTGAAATCTGCTATCAAAATCTCATCACAGTGATCACAGAAAATGCCATCCTGAAAGCCAGTGAAAAATTTATGAGGAAAGTGATCAACAAAACTTTTGTTTGTAAAGAAGGTGATCAACAAACTTGTGCCACATCTACAAATTTTGGTATCCACATGACTGAAACAAATTTTCCATTAAAGTAAAAACACTTAGTTTTGGTGCACATGTTTTGGACTTGATTTGTCATTGAATCAGACCTCTTTTAATAACTTCTGATGAACAGTGCTGTATATATATATATAAGGATGAAATACCATATGACCTTAAAACATTGAAAAACCAGTCCATAGTTCTGAGTTTATAATATTTTGCGTTTATGTGTAAACTTCGATACAGAAAATAAGACTCAGGACCAACGCTTCACAATGTGGGGTTTTCAACATCATGATTTCACCAGTTTAAGATCTTTGTGTATTTCCTGGAAATGAGGTTTACAATCACTAGTTTGAATGCCCCATCCATTCTTTCAATCCAAGTCCATAACAAGTGTTCAGTCAAGTTGTGATCACCCAGAAACAACATTTTACAGATTTTATGCCCCCCCCCCTTCTCCTCACCAATCATCTACAAAAAACAACCTGAACATTAACTACATATGCTGTGGCAGGTGTGAAATGTTTCTTCACAAATATGACAGCTGCATCATGCACAAACTGCTTGGTGAAGCAGCAATGTTTTCTGACTTCCATTCTCTTCCTCTCTGTTAGGGTACCCTGTATCATTATAGAAAGCTTATCCTTTTTCATTTCAAAAGTATACATAATAATTATACATTAATTATGTGTGTTATCTGTAAACATTATAAGAGCTTTGCCAGTGATAAATTACAACCCAATGAGTTCACACACAAAAAAAAATACAACTAGAAAAAATACGCTGAATGTATTCATTAGGATATGCATGGAACAATCTGCTCTGTTTTGTATTAAGTGTATGTCCCAGTACTCAGGCCACATTTAACTTAGTGATCACGTTGGAAATTGCAAAGTGTTTCAGATTACACTAATCTTACGTACTAAAGAAGTTATGCAAAAAGCATGTTTGAATATGCTATTCTAATAAACCACTGCAAGCCAGAGATACACAAATTTTAATAAAATTTTGCCTCCCTTCCCAAAGCAAATTGGCATCTATTCTGAATAGATTCATAATATGTTTTACAAGTAGTAATACAGGATGAAAGAAGTAGATAAAACTCTTAAAAATCATGACATGCTATTATTCAGGCTCAGAATAAAACATTAATTTGAAAAAGAACTATTGGAATGTTCCTTCAAAATACTGATGAATACTCCTACATAATTTGAGCAAATACCTCCACACATCATCCTAAATATTTGTGGTTAAATGATGCACTCGGGCTGAAATTGATAATAGGTAAGATAAGTTAGGATGAAATGCAATATGATAATTTAACACAGTACAATATTATATAATACAAAATAATATATGGTAGAACTCTCTTAACATGATAGCACTCTACCTGAAACCTCTGGAAAGGAAAATCCCCATCTAAATGCCTTCTTCATTAATAGTAACATCTCATGATTAACCCCATAATGAGTTTCAGGAAACCCTTGATGGCACAAAAAGTAAAGTAACAATGAGAGAGGAAAAACTGACCGAGACAGGAAAGAAAGAGTCACTGCCATAGCAATTTCCCCTCCCCTTGTCCACTGGTAGTCTGTCAAATAGACATTAGATTGGACACATGGTTGAAACTGCATCAATCAAAAGTGATGACAATGCCTGACAAGAAAGAACGCTATATCCAGTCAAGGTCATGGAAGACATCACCTAGAGACAATGTCATCTGACATTTCATTAATTAGTTTTGCTTATATCACACTGTAAATGGATAACACAAGACTCACATAACCCATGACACTTTAGCTGTTCCCTTCAGTTTCATGTTAACAGAGTCTCCCTGTATATATAAGATACTGCTTTGTTCATCTTCAAAAAGAAATTTGTCATAAAAATGAATGTGAATAATACTGAATGACAATGCAAATCAAAATGAGGAATATGTTGTGCACATCCATCAGACCTAATAATATATGGGATTAGATCTATGCACAAGGGAATTAGATCTATACATATAATGCCGACTTGTATATACTGTACATACATATAAAATATATTTCACTTATGTGAGAAAATGTCACAAAAATGGTTCTCTGCAACACACCATCAGATATTGGATTTCACAAACAGAAAGTTACAACATGAAAACGAGACCACAAACATTTAATGTGACATATTTGTTGAACATTTGCTGGTTAGTAATATGATAATCAAGTCAGTTCACACAATGAGTCCCACCTCTCGCTTTAATATGACATGACTGTGCAGATCTACATTTTGCCCTTTCAAAGCCTATATATGTCTTAAGCACTAATTTCAGCAAAATCAAGCTGTCACAGATTTGGGAGTCTTAGCACTTCATACAACAATTTCAACACTGTTTTACCACCATGAACAAAACAATAAGCGTTTGTTATGTTAAACCACTTGTCTCATGAAGTAAAATTAATGGAATGTCAAAATTTGACTCCAAATTTCTCGAAATTGTAATACTTGGACAATTCGGCTCTTCAGGGGCGATTTTCTCTTGTCTGAGTTCCTATGTTGCAAACTGTTATAAAGTACAGCTGTGATTGGGCAACAATCATTTCTGCTTATTTGATCATCAATCTAAAACAGAAGGTCCTTGAATTAATTTTGTTCTTAATAATCTGATGTTGACATATAAAGTCGCATTCTTCTCTACACATCATGCAATAACGACCTTGTCCATCAACACCAATGGTACACAGATTTTATACCATAAAGCTTGAATAAAAGACACATGACCTTACATGGCAACACACACAAAATGTGTAATAAATCATGCCTATATTGTATGACTGCATCACCTCCCCAGAGTGTAAAATACGAATATATACTGCTAATAAACATTTTAGCCCTCATGATGCAGTGAAAGTATTTATTCTACCGTCCACTCACTTCACTTGAATGCAGCAATAGAATATATATGCATCTCCTTGTCAAGCTCTGAGCGGGAGGTTATTATCCGCAACAACGGCCACACAGCCAGTGGGAAGCTGGAACCAAGCAGCCTCAGCAGGATATACTGGGAGGCCATGTAAAAATTAAAAGCACATTGACTTTAATTAAAGAAAGGCTGGGATAAAATTTTAAAAACATTAACAGACAGACATAATCTATATTTGCTGAACTTTCAACCATCTGGGTCATATACTTTTGCTACAGTTAAAAAACTCAAAAATACAGGTAAAAAAGGACAGACACCGGGAATGCTATTCATAGACATATAGTTTCACTTTTATCAATTATGACATAACCATAGTACATACAGTAGATGATTGAAATTTGTAGCATTAGCAATAAATGTCTATTTGTTAATGTATGTAAAATTTCAGTGGCCCACAAACTGAATTTTTGAAAGTTATTAAACTTTGAAATTAAGTATTTCTTTTTTTCTTTGCGCCCACCCAATACTGACATACAAAGCATACAGTCTATAGGCCCACGATGAATACTAGTCTATCAATTCCCCAAAATTAGGAAGACACATCAATTTCCACTGTGGGTCTTCATATAAAGAGCTGCACAGCAGTGAACACAAAATCTGTGATTTTAGTGAGCATTTCAGATTGCATCTCAATCACATGCAATCCATCACTGATAAGAATGGGCTTGGAGACAATATTCTTTGATGAAAATGGTTAATGTTACCCTCAGATCATGAGAAAAAGTCAACAACTTTAGTTTGATAATGTAAAACAGAAAAAAGACATAATAAAAATGCAGCTGTGGATGAGTTTACAAGAGAGCTAAGAAAAGATCATAATGAGATTTGTAAACTTTGGTCTGTGAGAAAATGAGAACAAACATACAGTATTACAAGAACTGGACTCAGTGAGTATTGCTAAAACTATCAACAAAGCAAATTCAGAGTGAAATGAAGACTTTCCTCATATGGTAAAGAACCACGAGGAATCTGAGTTTCCTTCCAATGTTGATGTAAAAGAACATTCTCTATTTGGAGACAATATCTGTAGTCACGACTAGATGCTCAGCACATAGGGGGAGACTCCAGTACTTTTTGTATAGCAAAGTTATCCGACAATTTTTTTGATTTACTGAGAAATTTGATTCATTGTCCTAAAAATCTTGCTCAAAAAGATCAGCTATAACAAATAAATTTCAAAATATAAATCATTAATACAAATTATTAATTGCTTGAGATTTTCAATCAAATAATAACATTCAGTGAGACTGACTTTGCAAAAAGTTTAAAAAATGTATATAGGCCTATCAGTTTTGACAGGGTAACGCTATCAAAGTGACTAAATTTCTCACCATATCAAACCACTGATGCTAGTTATTTGGAGCTGAATGCTGTGGAGTTCATGATAAAACTAATACAGCAATATTCATTCTCCTATTATGAGTATTTCAGATGTAAATGCAAGAAAATAATCTTCAAAATCTGAAGCGAGGAAATAAATTCTAAAAAAAATCTAAACTTCTAAAATTTCTGAAGTCAAATCAGATCTAAAAATCAAATACATTAAATGTATAAGAAGTCTAAAATCTGCTAAAGGCTGGCGCTTAACAAGCTAATATCTGAATAAATCGTTAATTTCTGCATACTGTCCAAAGACCATTACAAAGCTACTTTGATACAAAGGTATAGATATTTTTATAACAAAGTAATGGAAATGTAATGTCTGTCACTGTGTTGTTCAAAATCTGTAAATAACAGAATTTGAAATGTTAACACTTCAGTTACTAGGTATGATACGAACACAATTATTACCTCTCTAACTGCCAGAATTTCCAAACATGACACCTTTTCTTCTTCACAAATGCAGTTAAAAAGCAAGCTTGATGTTAACTGAGCAAACTTTACTCCTGGAACTTAAAAGGGTTAGAAACGAACAAAAAAAGTCAAGATTACATGATGTATCATTGAGGCTATGATAAAGGAAGCCCGCTTAATTGTGGGAAAGAGGCAAATGTGAGTTTTATCATAACATAACCAAGGCAGGTTCCATGACATGGGTTTCTATGCAACTCCATCTTCATATTAAGTGATCTGTCACCCAGATGTTGTCTACATACCTGCAAGTAAAGAAGAAACTTGGGAAAATTTCATTTGTGAAGCTTGTTGCTCAGTTTTTAGCTAAAGGGATTCAGTACTCTTAACATGGGAGCTTGCCATCAAAATGTGCTCAGAAAATGTCTGTAAGGGGAGCACTATCTTAAATTTGGCACCAAATCACAGAACATCACTAAGCAGATGTTCTTCTTGTGGTCGGTGCTCTGCCTCGTAATCCACATGGACAAATGCTCGTTCAACATTGGCCAGTTTCTCCAGCTTTTGCTGCAAGGTAAACAAGGTCAGAAATGTAATTAGTTATACCTATACTGTGTCAGAAACACTATTTTAAGAGAATGATGATGATATGATTTGTCTATATGGTCATGAGGACAACTCAGGGAGGAAAGTAAATGACATCAAATGGAATGATTTTGTGGATCCTAATGTCAGATGGGAGAATGTAAAATAGAAATGGCAGATCCTACACTATGTATTTCACAAGGATAGTAAAACAACTTCCAAAAGTTTCAATCTATTACTATAAAGTGTTTCATTGTGCTTTGTGGCTGTGATATTGCCTAAGTGAAAGAAGAACTGTAAAAATGTCCAGATCATTACAGGTGAATTTCAATTATCAATCATGATTGCATGTCAATAGATGGTGAAAAAGGGATCGGTTCAAACTAGAGGAGAATCTCCATCATGACTATAAGAACAGGCTCACATTTCCTCTAACACTTGCTCATAATGATCATAAAACAAGGTCAAAGACGGAACAAACAGCAGACCTGCCCTTGAAGCTGCAATTTATTCTGCTGATGGCAATATTTACCTGTAAACTTTCTCCAATATTATGTGATTCCATGAGAACAGTGTCAGCTCTCAAGACAATATCCACCTCCACGAGAAACTTGGAGCCAAAGTGGAAGGCCCTGACCGTGTCCAGAAGCAGAATCTTGGGGCTGTAGAAGAAGCACAAAAGAACAATGCCAGTTTCAATAAACTCTGCTATATTATAACTTTTCAGAAGCATGGAAAAGTGGTGCTTAAAAGGAGTTGCTATTATCACGTGACTACAGTCAGAACTATACCATTATGCTGCCCTAAAGATGTTGCAATCAGGCAGAAATTACGAGTAAGTGGGCTGCAATTAAGTGGATTTTACTGCATGTTTCTGGGAAGTTAACAGAACTGTGTGGCTGACACACGAGGGTGTGTAATGAGTGTTCCTGGCAATGCTGGTTCCCACAGAAATATTCAGGTGAAAACTTGAACTGAAGTAGTGACTAGAGTCCTCTTCATTCAATGAATTCTTTGATAGTGGTTGAAATTGGGCTCTTTGCACAAACAGGCTTGCCCCAAATGCTGAAGCAGGACTCAAAAGCTATTATAATTATCATTTAACAAATAATACAGAAAGTTATATGAAACCTTCAATAGAACATTAACATCCAATGCAGTCCAAAGCACTATACATAGTAACAGAAATCTGCAAGTTCAAAATGCAAATTAGTAATCATTATTTGGGCTCAGGAAAGAGAGCAGAGATGAAAATGTTGTTTTTTTAAATAGACAAATGAAGTTTTCATGTAATATGCCTCACAGAGCTAAGGAGATTTTAATATGATGTTGTCAATGTTATTAAATAGATAAATGGCTTCAATAACTGAAGACTGGTCACTTTTTACCATACTGAAACTGCAGAAATTTCCAAGAATAGTTTACGACATAAGGCATAGAGAGTTAGACTGGCTAAGGGAATATGCAAGACATCTTTTTATATCCTTGATGCTCTGTCAGATGTGAGGAAGATGATGTCATAGCTTGTTATTAGTCCTCAGACACAACAAAAAATGTTTTCACGTCTTCAGTCACGTGATAAATGAGACCGTTATATTTACAAATGAGCAGAGGAGTCTGCCATCTGTCCCACCATTTCGTTACCTATGGTTGAGAGCTATCCATGTAATCTGACTCAGAAAACTTGGATCTGCTGTGTAGCCAGTTATCATCTTAAGCTGCGCTATAGACAAAATGAAAAAAAGAGTACTGTTAAAATCCTAACAATAACAATAATAATAGCAACAATGTGGTTCATAAATCTCCTATGCATGCTAATGCTGTTTAAGCAACATCGCAATACTATTATCCCTGCAGGATTGATCACTTTAGGACTTTCTTCATTTCTTGGGGAGCATACAATGCTGCTGCCATTTATAGTCACCGATTACTAGAATTCTGATGATAGCTTCTGCCGCTAACAGCCAGGGACTCATATTTCAGACAGATGGATTGAGGAAAACTAAGTGAAATACTGTCTCAAGACACTTGCACATGACTATGGTGGGAGTTGAAACTACAATCTTTAATCTTGAGTACAACATTGTAACCATTTAGCCATGTTGCTTCACAAAGACTGATGGCATAATCTTCTTCACATTCCAATACTGACAAGTGAATACAACTTATCAAATAGTCTTTGTGTCATTCCAACTGCTCCACACCATCAGTAACCAGTAGATGGCTGTTTTACTTATGGTTCTAATTCCTATAACCAGTAAGGGTCACTGCTGAACAAAAACTAATTTCTAGATAAATTCTCTTCAAATATTCATACCCTTATTACCAAATTATAGGCAACAAGTGGTTTGGGAGTCTAGTCTTTAAGTTAACGTGTCTGACTCATGGACTGGATAGTTTATGTTGTAGTGTCCTGGGGAAAGACACTTTGCTCCCTTTTCCCCAATCTGACTCAGGTGTAAATGAATACCTGGCCTTACAGCTGGGGGGACCTAGGTGCTGCATCACAGGCAACCAGCGATGACAATGTTTTGAGTTTGTAATTTATATATTTACAAATTTCAAATGCACTGTTCTACATGTCTGTAATATTGATCAGATGTACAACATTGTATGGCACCATAAATCAATTTCTCCATGGGGTCAATAAAAACCCTAATTTCATTTCCAAATTATATACTCTTAAGTACATTTATTACAAACACCATTTTTATAACTAGCTTCTTTTGAAATAGTTTGCTGACCCCAAAATAATAGCAGGGTGAAATTAGTCATATGAACATTGCAAAATATGCTTGATATGAAATAGTTTAGAGAGTGTCCAGTGTGTTTTGTAAAAAGTCTGACAAAGTATATCTTATGTACAAAGCAGAAAAATCATACCTATCCCTGTCCGCCACCAACTAATGATGATGTAAAGAGCTATGATGATGGCACCTGCAGGATCTATGTAAGCCACCTCCAGAGTGTTCACCTTGTCTGCAAACTGCTTGGAACCTGTTGATGAAGAGTTGTCACATCTGTTGTTGACCATTGTAGTTTAACTCAGAGGAGACTGGACAGTTCTTAAAATGACATGGGATTATTTTACAAAACTACACCATTTCCAAAAATGGTCTATGACATAAGGATAAGAGAGTTGGGCTGATATAATGAATGTGCAAGACATCTTATTACATAGTTAGTGCTCAGCCATGTGCGAGGAATATGATCTCATGACAGGTTGTAAGTTCTTGACCGGTGCCCATTGGAGGATGTGGATACATGCCTTCAGTATTCAGTGAGTTGAGCTACTGGAGAAAGATACAATATCTACTCCTTGCTAGCCTATCATATATCATTAACAGTTTGCCAACAGTATTTTTATGATTCTGTGATTGGAACACTCAGCCTTCACTATGTTCTTCAACTGCATATCATCTGACCACTATTCCTTTGTAAGTAAATAAAACAAGGGTTAAGAATTATAAAAATACAGTAGGATCTTATAACCGTGATCCTCATGTACTCAAATCCTCATAGACTTGTTGTCACGCTGTGGTCTAAGTTCCTTATAGTCTGCATCACATTTTATTTACAAACTCAGACACCTCACAAAATGTTCATTATGGGCTGGTCCCCAGCAATTCAGTTTGTTTTGTTTTAAGCTCATTTAAAGTTTCAGTCATCCTGACAAGGGAGAGTTGCAGAATTCTAAGCAGGACAATTATGGCTGATTCCAGTAATTTCCTTCAAGTTTTTCTGTCCAGTGCCCCCAGGATAAATTGTGGATGAGTGCTGCATAATTGCAATTCATTTTCTTTTCTCAACGTAATGCTCACCCAAATATCCACAAATAATGGCAACCAGATTGGAAAGAGTGTCATTGCGGTGATCTTGGATCAGAGCATCCACCGGTGCTGATTTTAACCCTTTTTTCTTCATTATGCAGTAAGTCCCCAGGGCCAGAAGAAATTTTACAACTGGTGTGGAAATAACAAAAATGAAAGAAACATAGATAAAATAGTTGCATACATATCAGTCTTGATCAAACTTTTTAATCAACAGCAAAATGAATTTGAAGCAAAGAAACCTCTTCTAAAAATTAATATATCAATAATGTGGCACAAAAAAAACTGAATTCATAATATGCTCTGCAGCCAATTAAAAAGAGCCGAAAATCACTTTCTGGCTCAATTCAATTATCGCCATGAAATGAAAACTTAATGTGTACACTTTAAAAGCTGAAATAAATTTTGACCTATCACTGTCCTCTTCAAAGTTATAGTTGTTTGAAGTGACAGGGGTCATCCCTTGCATGGAAAAGAGTTCCAAAAAAAGTGTGCTTGAAGTACAATTTTATACTACATACAGTAATTCACGAATGCTACATCAATTCATATGCTTCATATAAACACAGATTTATCCACACTTACTGACCATTTGCCCATAAAATCTGTGTTTTTGTGTATGGAAAAAATTTCACTCTCCACTTCTGCAACAAACACAAATTTTCAAATGGGTGGCCCTTTCATCCTCTGAACTTGCTGACTGTTCCTAGTTTAGTGATATAAGCCTCCTTCTGATTGGTTGCAAAACATGTGTAAAACTATGATTTCTTTGAACAACTGATGCTACTAATATACATTTGAACAAGCTTACTGTGACAACACACATGTGCTATTCTGAACCATTTTGAAGACTCAAAGTTATAACTGTACTAATTTACTCCTATGCTTATTTTTAGAACTACCCATGCATTTTGTAACAAGCAATATGGGGTATCCAATATTTTTGGTATAAACTTGCTAACTTTTTTTTTCTTAATTCTTGCATGACATGGCCATGATCGCCAATTCACATTGCAATTAAGGACTTCTATCATTTTGGTACCTACCTACAGTGCTGGCAGCGATGATAATTGTGGGGAGCTCAAATACAGCAATGTCTTCCAGGTTTTCAGAAAATGCAATCATTTTGCGGATAGAGGAAATTATCACTTCAAAAGATGCTAGCGACATGATGACGGACAAGATGATAATGGTTACTGGCTCTAATCGAGACCTGCCTGAAAACAGACATATAGCATCAACAATAATAATAAACAAAAGGTTCCAAAGTTGTTGATGAGGCATTCTAAGCGCTATGTGTTTTTTATACTAGATTCACTGTCACTCACTTATTTTCCAAGTAATGAACTGTTTGGACAAAGATAGTCTAAGCATTACTCTTAGCGTGTTTATAGATGATCACAAAACAGATATGGGTAAATAATTATTAACAATAAAGAAAATTCAAACAACATTCAAGTTTCAAAACACTGAAAATAATTTACAGATCACAATACTTATCTCCTTTGATTACATATGGGCATTCTTCAGTTTCTTCAACTCAGGATCTTTTCCTCTTTGTTGTATGTTATGAATGCATCAAAATGAATACAGTGAAACTCGAATATAACGAGCACGGATAAAACGAGTTCTCGCATGTACCGAGCAAAATGAAAATCCCCGTTTTTTTTCCTTCTTTGTAATAGTAAACTTGCCTTTCATATAACGAGCACAAAATCCGCTAAACGCGGCCCTAACGAGGTAACCGACCTGCAATTAAGCCCTCGCAACCCTTTCGTCCGCAATAAAACTTTCAGCGGCGAGGAACTCGAACGTTTAGGCTACGTAACAACTGCCAACAATAGGCAAGTCTCGCTTATGTAACTTACCGGTAGGATTACCGGTACAAACTAGTTGTGCAGTAGGCCAAGAAGCGGGGTAGGGGAGGATGCAGTGGAGATGTGACCATGCGACGGGAGGAAGATGGGATTGATATGCTCAGCTAATGATTGGCCAAGCCTGTTGTTTAGACCAATCATTGCGTTAGGCAATTTTGATTTCAATCATAACGTCATAGGCCTAACAATCGCAGAAACGGTGATTACGATCTGTCAGTTATTTGTTTCTCGACTCTCAACATTTGCATTGCTTTGTTTACACCTGTCAATGATGGAATCGAGGAAGAGAAAATGCCCGTCCTTCGAAACAAAACTAAAAATAATCGAAGAGGTCGGGAGAAAGCAGAAGAGCAAGGCAGAAATTTGTCGTGAAAACGGCATCGCAACAAGCACACTTTCAACATTATTAAAGGACAGCAACAAAATCAGAGCCGCAGTTGAGAAGGGCAGCCTGAATCACAAGAGACAGCAACCATCAGCATATGATGATGTAGATAAGGCGCTGCTTATCTGGTTCAAGCAAGCCAGAAGTAAAGATGTTCCGATATCGGGACCAGTTTTACTCGAGAAAGGCGAGGAGCTGGCCAAAACGTTTTACCTGGGTGACCCCTGGGTAGACAAGGCGCTTCCGCTCTACTCGCAGCGAGCAGTCTAGCCATGTTAGATCTAGTATATGGATCTCCCTCACACTACTGACAGTTGACAGTTTTTACATGATTTTCTGTGGACCATGCGTGTAATGAGCCAAAGGTTCTAACGAGCACCAACGGTCGGTCCCGACGACCTCGTTATATCCGAGTTTCACCGTATTTGCTAACTGAGATTTACAAATAAAAACTTCTGTTGTACCAAATGTGTAATGCAGTCTGCAACTTGTAACCTACCTGAAAGGATCACAAAACACCTAGGCTTACCAATGGGATAAACATAAATGTTGCTCCTCTTAATAGCTCGGGAGGTCCACCAAATAAGAATTCCTGATATCAAATCCACAACTGAGTCCACCAAGCTGGATATAATGGATAAGGAGTTGGATAAGCCTACTGCTACTCCTTTAGCAATCATCAGGGACTGTAAAAATACATGAGTGTACCATGTACATAACAGGATAACTTTAAGTCAAACAAGAATGTTTTTCCCAGCGGATAATGCCATTATAACGATAAAACAGTACTAATTTGAAATACAGTCAATTCCACTTAATCGCAACTCAGATAATGGCCACTTCTATTTAATCACAACATTTTTCAAACAATAAAATGCTACAGTTCTAAACAGAAGTCACAGAATAATCACAATTCCGTTTAATTGCAACCTTTTCCATGCTCCTGAGGAGTTGCGATTAAGCACAGTTAACAAAATCATGTGATTGCTTCTTCAGTTTACAAACTGACCTTTTCCCATGCTGGGATGGCATGTGTAGCTAGATTCTAATATTTTATTTAAAAATTTCAGTCTCAAGTATGTTTTCTGTATCATGTGTCATAAACTTGTGGGGATTCACAGAATTGCCACAGAATGTTAATATTTTTTTTCCATGACATAATAATATAAGTAAAACCACCATATGATAACTTTTGTATGAAATATGAAATGTATACACTCTTTATTAAGCTATCACTCTGGTCAATGTACACAAAGCAGTTCTGGACGAAATCATAAATCAATCCAATTTTTTAATTTTCCATGATTTTTTTTATGAGCCCTGGCCATTTTTACTGATTCAGGGTACTTTCCAGACCTGGAAAGTGTCACTGACACTTCCCCATTATTCTTCCACAAATTTTCACAGGACTGTTGATGTGGCAGAGCCTCACAGTTAAAATCTCCTTGGTGTATAAGTTCTTACATAACACTTGACTGACTTGACCAAAGCGGCAAATTTAGAAGATCTAACAGTCTAATAACTCTATCCTTGTATGCTAGACAAAGTATTTTGAAAGTAATTCCTAGCTTATAAAAATCTTACCAAGTTGACCACAAATGTGATTTGAGAAAGGCGAGTGACAATAATCCCTGGCTCTAAAACACTCCTTTGTAAAAGTTCCAGCCTGGAGTCAGTAGCCATACTTTCATATGCAGCGATAAGGTCATCTTGACGTTCATAATATGTTCTGCCACAATATAAACAGATGCATTCAACCAAATAAATCATTGCTAAAACACCCACCCTTCAAATCAAGCCTTAGACGACATATTATCAGAAGGATATGTTACAAACAGTGCACAGCATAAGGGACAAAAAAAATCAAAACTAATATGTATGGGAGTGTGCAAAAAAGAGTTAACAAAATTCCACGATAAATTTCACAGTTAAATGTAAGGTATAGTGTTAGAAAGTGACTTATATTCACCTATCTTGCAAAAACCTATTAATTCAAAATAAAAACAATGAACAATCCACAACTGTTTCCAGCCTAGTTTCTCCAACTTATTACCTTAAATTTATGAAGAGGACATATTATACAATGTTCGATCAACAAGAATGAATAACTGACAAGTGGGTGACAATGCAAAAGTGTTTATTCTTGAGAAATAATATTGCTTCTGGTAGATTTTGCTAATTTCAGAAAGCTGAAGTATTTGTACCTGATTCCTTTGGGCAATTTTTGAGTCTCCACACCAACAGCATGAGATTTCTTCGAACTAAATTTCTGCAGTGGCATTCTCCAGTGATTAACACTAGTATCTGATAGGTAAAGAGAAAACAATAAAGAAAATAATTATACATCAGAATATGTAGTCCATTCTTTTTATTTCTCTCTATAAACACAGCCCCAAAGTATCATGATATTTTAACAGAAGGATGTGCAGCACATGGAAAACTTATCTGGGTATAATTAAAACAGATTGAAATCAGTTTTTAACTAATTATCAGTAAACCTTTTTGACATATAGTCTTTATCCATAAGTTTTATCTTATACTTATTTTGCTTAAAATCTTAAACCCATTATGATAACAGTACTGGTAGTACTGCTATTAGTAAGTACAGTATTAGTAAGTATAGGTAAGTTATGGTATTCATTCATTAAAATAACAAGAGGTCATAGCCATATTAGGGGGAGTTTTGTCTCTTTTCCTATCAAAATGGGTTTATCCCATAATGTCTTGCTCCAGACCTTATTTTTGATGAACAAGGCATTACAGACCAGCATATATGTAATGTAAGTATTGTAGGCAGCACAGGAAAGAAGGAAAAAAAGAGTTGAAAAAGGAATGCAGGAAAGACAGAAGAAGGAATGAATACAACTGACCTGACTGCACTCTGTCCTGGGTGGGTATAACCTCCGTGATCCTTACAGAACGAGGAGATGGGGTGGGCAGACTGCGGAGGCTTGAGCATGACCGCTTCGGTGCAAGGCCAAGGAGGTCACCCACCGAGTTGGGATGATAGGGTTCACCTGGAGAGCTGAGCAGCTGCTGTCAAAATAAGCATGAACTATTGGTATAGTATTGCATCAGCCACGCAACACTTTCAATGGCTAGTAAGTCTGTCACTGTCAGTCTGTTGGAATACATCACAATTTTTGTATTCTCTTGATCAATGCAGGCTCATTCAATTTTTTTATTTATATTAAGTTCTCACTGAAAGTTGAATTAAAGACCTTGAGAAAAGGAAAATTTGTATTTGATGAACAAATGAGGAGGAGGGAAGAAAAAGTTATTACCTATTTCTTGCAGGAGGAGGAGGAGGTGAGGGAAGGGAAGTACTTACCATTTCTGCTTCATCAGGAGGCCTTTCTGTTGTCTTATCATCACCATCATCACTGTCCCGCCGAGAGCTCAGAATATTTATTGTGATACCAGCACTGTCACCCTCCATTTTCACTGCTGTTTATGGTTTTTGTTCCTACAAGAGATCTTCTCCTGTCCACAGAAGTACTGTACTATGGAAGCAAAAGTTGACGAAGTAGTATGTAGTAATTCTCAAAGATGAGGCTACAGAATTGCTATCACTTAAACTCAATCTTTTTTCACAAACACAGAATTTTCCATAGTTTCAGATCATGAGGTTTACAGTTAGCAATAAATATAAGACAAAAATATCTTTTAATTAAAATTATGTAATAATGCCAAATAAATGGTATAAGACTTAAAAAAAATAATTAACCTAATCATATAAGAGGGTCATCAATGCAGAGATGAGCAGACATAACATATTAGTTATCTGAGTGAGGAATAAATGTTACACTTGCTATGTAGGTCTAGAAGTCTAGAAGACACTCCCATTTAGAAATTGTTGTGACAATGATGGTAAACCAAATTACACTGCTTTCCTGACCCTAGATCTAGATTCTAAGTCCTGCTGCTGATACACACGATCACTTCGTCATGTCTCCTGGGCGACGAGAATGAATTAAAAATATCTTAGCTGTAAAGGACTTAACGGTAACTGTAAGCTAGACTACTCTATCAGTATCAAGTTGCTTTCACATGCGTGATCGCAAATGAGTTTCGCCTTCTATTACTATCCATGAATATACAACACTTCTGTAAAACAATTTTATAGTGACTCTATGGGAATTTTTACGGACTCCTACTACAATCCAGTCTGGGGTCTCAAGGGAGAAACATGACTGATGGTGATGAGCGTCAACAATGCAGCTATTGGTTACGGATTTCGTTTTCGTGTTCCCCGTCTGACTTTGTACTTTCACAACAATCTATGTGTGTTCTAAATATCGTAACATCCCATATTATATCTGTATGTAATATATACGTCACGTGCAGTCTGCAGGCACGGGACTCGTCTAAGATACTTGACCTATCTGTGACATACTGTGAGTCACTGCTTGTGACAGTGACAGTTAATATTTTCCTTTGTTAGCGTATGTTTAACTCGTTTCATTTTTTTTTAAAATTTTTTTCAGGAAAGTCAGCACACATAGTCTAAATAGGAAACTCTCTTACTCGGAGAGCTAGGCAACAGAAGGTCTTCAGAAGACGGGGCTGGGCCACAGCAGGGGCATGACTCCCAAGTGTTCTTCAATTGATTTTTTTTCCCGCCTCCACAACCTCCAGTTTCTTAAAGGAAGGTTGCATCGTCCTACAGACCATATTAAATCATTCGATGCCATATTATTCCAATAAAACAGTCTTTCAAGCNTCAACTGAATCTTACATTTCGAGGCTTCGAATTTATAGGCCACGCCTACGTGACCTCATGAGCACAAACTCAGAAATCGAACGATGTTACAAGTGAGTACCCGTGGGCTGTTTTCATTGTTTACTTGTTTGTGGCGTAAGCGACCAATCAAAACACTGAAGTGCTCGAATGAGGTCGCTTTAGAGGGTTCAGACCATTGCTCAATAGGATATGTAAATATTACTCACATTTGGAAACTTTTATTTGCTCTGTTAGCACGATGGACATTTCGCGTTACTTTCACCTCTGAGTAATAATATAACGCCTCTGCTGACAGCCCACAGGGTTACATTATCCAAAGTCCGAATTATTACACCCACTGCGTGCATGGCGGCCATCAGTTTACGTCAAATACGTTCTAGCCACAAGCTGTCTAGCCAGTGCTCTTCGGACGGGTGGGAACATGTTGGTATTGAATGTTTTAATTCCTTTTTGAACAGTACTATGTCCAAAAAAAAAGAGATGCTGAGGCAACAAAAATGCAGACTACTTTTTCTGGCTTACACTATCAAGCGTTACGTTTGAATTTGAATGACCAGAACCTTAATTAAAAGCTGAATAATACATTGTCAGATAGACGTGTCTGTAGCTGCTGGAACTTACGTGACGTCATCGTTTTTGCCACAGGTCTCTGCTGATCATTTGTGCCATTTATGTTTAGACTTGTCATTAATCATCGAGTGTGTGTCCTCTTGTTTAATGCTTTTTTGTACTGTAAAGGTACCATAAGCTGTTCAATAAACTTGTTAAACTTGGTCGGGGAAGGGGAAAAATTCTGGACGCAAAGGGCCAAACCCGGTAACTCTAGCTCTCCTTATTGCGTCATATTACATACGCGCACGGTAACAGAGCGATGCTCTTTCTTCGCAAAATTGACTCGGTGGGCACCATAGATAACTTTTAGAGAGAAAAAGTATTGAAAAACGGAAAATTGGTTTTGATGTGTATGTCTTCCTTTAATTCCTTACTTCATAATCTCTGCCACCATGAAGCCACAGACCTAGTGAAAGTTGCATTTTAAATATAGGCTATTTAAAGTTACCGTGCCGTGCACCATTCCTCTGTTCGCGACATTTGGACCATATCCATGCTGAGCACCTTTCCGCAGTCTCTGCCAGATTCTTCAGAGTGCGTGATCGAGCCCGTCCTCGTATTCCGAGCAACCTGAGTAGGTTATAGACTGAGGTGCTCACTATACCCCTTGCCCCTACTTCCACAGCCATTACTCTAGTCGCTATTCCTGCTCTTCTTAGTTCAAAAACAATGTCACTGTGCTTGGCAGTTTTGTATGCATTCTGCTCGTCCATCCTGGACTCGAACGGCACTGCCATTTCAATCAGCAGCATCTGCTTAGTGCTTGATGAGTGCACGACGATGTCTGTGTGAGCGGACGGATTGTACCCTGTCAGCCCGGTAATACCATTATTCCCTTTCCTTTTTCTGCTCCCTGCCTTAGTGCAAAGCTTATCAGACAACATGTGCGTGGGATCACATAGTTGCCCCAATTTCTGTCTGAAGCTTTATGTCCACTCACGCATAGATTTATTTAAGTGTATTATCAGTGGTTGCAAAAGCTGCCCCCAGCCAATAGCTGATTTCTTGCAATAATTAATTACTAAATTATATACCAAGAGTAATGTAAACCTCCTATACCGCCTCCCCCCTTTGTTGTAACATCATTCATTTATAATCTTATCATTACTGCTCCACTAGAGAGCCTGCTAGCTCTGCGATGCGCTGCTCTCTGCTGACCCTTAATTGACCTACATATGTAGTTGGATAGCCAATTAAATGGAATGCATGTGAGAGCGCATGATCAGAATGGTGGACATCTGTGGTTTTGGATTCGCCAGCGTGAATGCCGTTACGTGTCAGGATGTCTGCGAGTAGGAATACATAATAATTTGGTTTAATAAAATCAAGGTGCCTATTTTGATTCTGATCTGTCGATGCAAACTCATCTGACTAAAACTTGTTAAGCTGCTCACTTCCATCTAGGAAATATCAGTAAAATACGATTAGACATGAGCACAGCAAAATTACTTGTCCATGCTTTTATCATGAGCAAGCTTGATTACTGTAACTTGCTGATATTTGGAATCCCTAAATGCTCACTAGATCGTTTCCAGAAAATACAAAACAAAGCAGCTAGATTAATAACACGATCACGTCCCTCAGTAACCAATGAGTCTGTTCTTAAATCTCTTCACTGGTTACCTATAAAGAAAAGAATAAACTCCAAGATCTTATGTTTCAATTTAAGTGTTTATATGGACAAGCCCCAGACTATTTGTCAGAACTAGTGGAGATATGTCAGCCAATACGTTTACTAAGATCAGCTGATGCAATGCTGCTTGAAATACCCACAGTCAGATTATCTCTTGGTGAAAGGGCTTTTTCTGTAGGTGGTCTAAACTGTGGAATAACATCAGTATTGAGACAAGGAAAATTTAAAACATGATTTTTAAAAAGAACGTAAAAACATAATTATTTAAATTGGCATAATTATGATTTTCGGTAGTCGGTGATTATTCACATGAAGCTGTAATGAACGTGTTTTTTATTAACCTTGCGCGGCTGGATGTGAATGCCTATTGTGAGTAAGTGATGTGTATGAGAGTGAGGTGTGCTTATAGAAGTGTAAGGATGTCTAAATCTTCTGTGTAAGCAGCGCCATAGAGCACTTTTCTCTGTGCGTTATAGAAATTAATTATTGTTATTATAATCTTTAGTTGTGCGCCTGGAATTTTATGTTTTTGTAAAATTATTGAATGCATTACTTGCTTTGTATGAGTTTGCATTTGAGGGTATGTTGTTTTATTGTGATTGTGTGTGGTAAGAATGAGAGAGAGTGTAGATTTTGTAGAATGTTACGTAATGGGTCTGCAGAGAGGCGGAGGGTTTTAGGAGTGCCAGAGTTGGCTGGAGCGCTCATTCGAGTGCCCTACCTAACGACCTGTTGTGCAAGCAGTTTCAGCAATACGTCCATCCAAGAGTTTTGTTTGTGCTACTGCTAGTGGTTCCATGTAATTCAGGCCTTTCATGACCTTGAGGCTGGTTGGGTTTTTCATTTTTTTTTTTTAAAATAAAAGTACATAACATTATGACACGCGTGGGGTTCGTCACCTAGGCTGTACGTCACACTGTCCTGTCAATCGTTATGGAGTAGTAAGTTCAGGATAAACCTACGCAACTTCCATCAACACCCTGCACGACAACACCGCATCAACAACTCCATCACCAAACCCCCGGCCCACGGTTCACATCTGGTCGCATATTAGATGTTCGGCTTGCCTCAGAGTGCGCCTGACAGCATGACAAATCTACTGCTATTTCCCAGTCATTCGTACTATCCAATATTGTTGCTTCCGGAGGGCTGGCGGATTTGGTGGCAGACTTGCTGCCAGTTGCCTGCGCCGCACGGAGGAAGTACCTTGGGACAAACTTTGCTACTTATCTTGTATTGGCCTCTTGTCTGACCTTGTCGACGGCCTCAGCTAATACCCGCAGGATTCTATTGTGGCGCCACCTGTACCGCCCTTATGCCAGTGCCACTTTGCAAGATGATATCACGTGCATCAGGGTTTGCTCTCCACTGCAGAGTGAGCAACTGGCTTCCGTGCCATGGTCTGTCCCCATTTCTTGAAGTTTGCGCCATTGGTAAGAGGTCGTGCACTGACCTGATGATGAAGCTTAATCGCAGTGATGCCATGTGCCATAAGTTGTTCCAAGTCAGAGATCTTTGCAGCGCATTCTCCCATGTCATCCACTGTCCTTACAGGACCTGCTGCACTGCTTTCTGGACTCGTGTCTCATCTTCTGTATCTGAAATTAATGGAGTTCTCGTCGGTACCAGGTTCTCTTCAAAAGCAAAGAAAAGAAAGGAAACTAGCATTTTCTGTCACGTTTTTTTGTTTGGGGGGGGGGGGATANGGGGGGGGGGGGATAATATGCAAGCAATATCTAAAAAGTAATTGCAAAAGCACCGCTGGTATACCTCATTTAGCCTGCTAGTGAATTAACAAGAAACAGGGCCAGACTAATGGCCGCTGTCCACTGCACCTAATGAGTTTGCCAGATGTAACCCTTCACTTTGTTTCTAAACAAGTTGCTTTTGCCTAAGTAAACAATTTTGGATCAATCTTGTAAGCTTATCTGGGGAAAAAATCTGTAAAAAAAGCCAAGATGTTCTAAGTAATATCATCAGACCCAGAGAGTGGTAAGTGTAAGTAAATAAAAAGCTGTTGGTAAAGTATTGATCTCAATGTAAAGAAGTACTGCAGTTAGAAAGATTTTGGGGGCGAGATAAAATACTTCAGGGATCTAAAATCCTGTTTTTGTTTGTGTTTTTTTATTAGTACATGCCTTCGTTTGCAAATCTTGTGCAGCCCTCTTTGGCGTTGACACGGGAGATCGCACGCCAGAGGGCAAATTGGTGTATTAGTTATAATGATATTTATACAGCCACACCACCATGAAGATAAGCTGCATGGATCTCATTTCTGATCAAGCAATGAAGACAACATGATTTTATTCTTATAGGACTGTCACAGACTCCTTGTGGCAAAAAAAAAAAAAAGCACCAAAAAACTCAAGAACTGCTATCATTGGCTGAAAGACTGGAAGCAGAGAAAAAAAAAGAAAAAGAATGATGCTTTAGATGGGCCTTAATTTTGTTTTAAATTTCTGGGCTTAAACTGTGGCTGAATGAATGTTAACCATTTACCTGCCATGGCCCGGGCCTATGGCCCAGTGCCAAATTCCACCTAAAGGGAAGTAACTCTTGACAAAAATAGAGTACACATTTTTTAAATTTTATAAAAAAAAAACTAGTCTATTCATTGCACACACTTTAAACTTTGCATAAAAGAGGAGAAATAAATTGATGCTGACANTTTAGATGGGCCTTAATTTTGTTTTAAATTTCTGGGCTTAAACTGTGGCTGAATGAATGTTAATATAGTTAAAATCTTAATACAATAAACACTAATTTGTTTATTTGTTTAAGTTTTAATGTCACCTTTCAGCACAGTTATGGCTACATCAGAAATGAGGTTCGAATACCCATCAGGCCTCCAAAAGACAATGAGCGCCTTTGAAACAGAACGATACAATTTTAAGACTGAAGAGACTCTGTGTGTGTGTGTGTGTGTGTGTGTGTGTGTGTGTGTGTGTGTGTGTGTGTGTGCGTGTGCGCGCGCGTGAGAGAGAGAGAGAGAGAGAGAGATTTTNGCTTAGTTTTAGAAAAAAAAAAAAAAAAAAAAAGATGGAAGAACGAGAAAATAGGCTGAAAAAAAAAATAGGGTTCAAAAAAATAGAGAAAGAAGGGAAAATGAACAAAGACAGAAAGCAAATGTTGTTTCGTTGTTTGACATTGGGGGTTGTGGGAGGGGGAGGGTATTTCAATGGTGGAAAGTGTGTGAGGCAGACAAATAAAGAGTAGAAGTGGGGGGCAGGAGAGGGTAGTTCATCATAATATTCTACTTCACTACTAGGCATTAAAAGAAACCTATATCTCCCAGGTGGAGCAGCATGGCGGAATTGGTGGATTTTATTCCCGTCGTGGCCATGTTGCTAGTGGTCAGGGAAACATTTTATTCACATTTTCCACAGTCCATGCTGATTATGAGTATCAGGGTCTGAGAAAATTACAGTGGTACTCTATGTTCCCGAGGGAGTTTAGAACAGATCATTAGTGACCCGGCATGCCAAGGTAAAGCTACAGTGTGAAGCAGCATGAGCGGACTCTGCCTTGAATAAAAAAAAGGTTTACAAAATCATTATAATTATTATTATCTGCAAGTGTCCATGTATGTAAGCTGACAGGCTGGTCGAGAGGTAAACTGCCTGACTTTTGGTGCAAAGGTTCCCGGATTCGAATCCCATTAGCCAGGGGTGAATTTACGGTCCTTGGGACCTGGGGTAGGAGAAAAATGCGGGGCTATTTCATTACAAGTACAAGCAATGTCAATACAGTATTAAGATAAACTCTCTGTCTCTCTCTGTCTCTGTCTCTCTGTCTCTCTCTCTCTTCTTTACCGTCCTCTTACTCTTCCTAAAATCGTTATTTTTTTTCCCTGTTGATTTCAACGATAACCCAAACCCCGGGCGATTGCAGTTAGGCCCAACACACGGCGTTTCGCCCCCCCCCCCCCNACGCCCACCCGAAGCCCCAGGAAAAACTGCGAAATACATCGATACTTGAAAACTACGAACATTAAATATCCAACAGATGTCACGTGACTTTTGCATGTCTGTCGCTACTCCCGGAAGAACCCAGAAAAATGGCTAAAGCTATGTATTTAGAGCATTATCTTGACAGTAAGTTAATATTATTAGTAACACTCTGTATAAATTTATGAGTGCCAGGATAGCATATCATTTTGTTGTATCAAAATGGAACTTGTGTTTCGCAGTTGCATCTCCAGAAATCACTCGCGTAGATGAGCCCTTATTTCACAGATAGACAAGTTTTGGCGCCTATCCAAAAACACAAAACTGTCAAAACATAAGACATAAAAAATAAAACGTGATTTCACATAGAAAATTAGATCTGTAGTACACGCAACGTTCATTGCGAAGTTGTAATAGAGGAGAGATGTAACTAGATATACTGACAGTACTGAGGGAGCTATTTTACCGAATTACGATTAGATTCATTGATTCTCTTCACCTCCTCAACCCCCCCCCCNCCCCCCCCCCCCTTCCCCTTTTTCCAAGCCAAAAGCAGTCACATGTAGCCTGGTTGGCAGTCACTTGATCTTATAATACCTCCAATCTGGTGATTATTCTGATCTAAAACTAAATGAATTGAATTACATTATCATGAAGACAGTGAAGAGTGGTGCTACTTTGAGACGGAGAGATCTAGTCTAGACCACCCAAACAAGACAACTGCTGTGATGTTGTTGATGACACAACAGAATAATAAGAATAGGACTGATTTGGTGGTAAACGTGTGACAAAATGAATGAACTGTATTCATGGTAGAGTGGTCCTGTCCCTAGAGATAGTCAGCAAGATTACAGTCATTTTATTATAGTAAGTAGGCTTGGCCTTGGGCAAAAAGTAATCGGGTACCTGTGTCCTGAAATACCTATCAGTATCAGTATCAGTGTGAGTGCTATTAGCCGCCGGGACCCAAGATTACTTTTGAAAAACCCGGGTTTAGTAATCATGTAACCGCCAGAGGAGACCTAGATAACCTGGGTTGTGTAATCGTTTACTCATCAGGAGACACTGGATGAAGCCAGGCTTTGTGTATTCATGAGAAAAGACGCTGGTAAAGTAACCATTCCTTATCAGGCTTGAAACAACAGAATAATGTGTCATCTAATTAATGCATAGGTAAAAGCAGCCAGGAACCAACAGTTCCTCCCTCAAGTCACCTTCTCCCTCTCTTCCTCTGTTCTCAGAATTTATTGCCGTGATCTCTGTATCCTCACCGTAAACAATCCAAAGTTTGCGAGTGGTTATGGTCTTTTCCATTTATATTACTACATGTATATTATTTCCTTTGGTTTTTAATGTCTTGCCTTCGCATAACATTTCTTTTACAATTTCTCTGTGTATTGGGAAGTCTATAGGTTTACCTACTATTATATCTAAGATGATGAAACAGTGAAATAAAACAAGAACAATAAAAAAGGCAGAATTGAGAAGACGAAAAAAAAATCCATTTTCCCTGTTGGAGAATGGAAAGAAAATAAAAAAAAAAAAAAAGGAACAAAGAAAAAAAAAGCCAGCCTTCATCACCGCTGTAAAGCAGCTAAGGGCATGATGCTTGGGAACAGGAGGGGAAGTGTTGGTCTTGTTGCGACAATAAACAACATCATGTCGCAAGCACACTGTCACTAACCTCAAACCTGAAGCCTGGGCGGGTAATGATAGGAACCTGGGTGTAGGGCTGTAGACTCGAAGTTAAATGACTTGGACTCGAGTCACCCAGTGACTCGACTCGACTCGTCTTGCCAAGCTTTTGCCAATGATTTGGGCTTGACTCGACTTGCTGAAATTGCGCTTGTGACTTGGACTCGGCTCGACTCACCCTTGGACTGACTTGAGACTCGTGACTTGCGACCAAAATGACTTGCCAAGTCATCAGTTTCATAAAGTGACACGGATTGTAAAAAAAACCCTTTATGTCGATGCGTATTCCCCGTGCCTTTCTAGGCCTATCGTCATGAAAATTTCACACTGATTTTTAACTGCTAGGACTGCCGACTGATCTCACTGCTATTTTGTTTTTATCGAAATAAGCTCATTCCCGCTGAAAAATCGGGATGAGAAATGGCGTCGTCGGCAAAGGAACCAGCCATCATTTTGTTTGGCTACTCTAATTTTTCAAGCAGAGAAAGAAGCAGAGTTGCCACATGTAATGTTTGTGGCAACATCATAAAAGACGTCACTGGAACAACGTCTAACTTTGTTAGACATTACAAGAATGTTCACCCAGACCAGGGCTGTAGACTCAAGTCAAATGGCTTGGACTCGAGTCACTGACTTGACTTGACTTGCCATGCTTTTGCAAATGACTTGGACTTGACTCGACTTGCTGAAATTGCGCTTGTGACTTGGACTCGACTCGACTTGCTGGAAATTTTCAAATGACTTGACTTGCTGATAGTGGTGACTTGGCACAGACTCATCATAGTGATAGGAGAAGCCATTAATTGCTATGTATCTCGCCAGCAAGGTAGTAATCGTAAGTAATCGGGTACCCAGGTTTTGAATATGGCGATTACTATTACCTGAAATTACTTCTTGGACCAGGTTTGGCACAGGCCTATCATTTAGTCCTAGACTAGTCATCGAATCGGTGTTGTTGTGAGAGAAGGCCGTTACCAGAACACACTCAACACTGATACCTAGGCAACAGTATAGATCTAATTGTAGATCCTTATTTCAGTTCCATCACATGACAAAGGATTTGTCACTCACTGTGTTAGTTTGTTAAATGAACATTTTAAATTAACTCACCTTCTGATGCCACTAGATCTAGGTCTATGAACAATATGCTGCAAGTCAATGATTTGTGTATTCATGGATTAGATCCAATTGAAGCATCATTGGTTGGAGCGAATTTGTAAGTTAATTATTACTGAGGACATGTTTTTGCCTTTTAGACTTAAGGAAAATTTTTTGTCTCACTGAACAATGTTCAAAATTGAAAGGTCAAGAAAATATGTTGGCGTCACACTAGCTGCGGTATAGATATATTAGTAGACTAATCTTATTTACTTTGTATTGCAGGCTTAGAATCGCTGCCAGCAGAAATGCAGCGAAATTTTAATCTGATGAAAGACCTGGATCAAAGATCACAAGGTAGCTATTTGCTGTTTTGCTATTAAAAATTTGGGGAGGATTTCTTGTTAGGGTTAAGGGTTGGGGGAAGGGTTTGGGTTGTATTAGTAGGCATGAGTTTTAGTTAGGGATGTGAGTCTCATGCAGAATTCCTTCCCTTTAGTTGATGGGGCAGTTAATATTGCAATGCAGGTACAGAAAAATTCAAGACTCTACTAAAATCATAAATAGTTAAATTGCACACAGGGAGTCTGAGAACATGACTATAGACTCCTTTATGTAGCTGATCATTGAGCTGTTGTGAATCAATTTTTTGTAACTTGGCATACCATTGAGTCATTAGGTTCGTAGATCTGTACCGAATATGCATACAATGGATCAAGATCTGAAAGGGTTTGGCCTAGAGGCATAGTTCATTCCTTGCTGTAAGTGGGCCCATTAAATAAATTCTGTTCTACAAAGACGGAGTGTAATATTAAATTCATACCATAAATTATTAGACTGAACTAGATTTTAAGAACGCATGTCACCCAAATGTTGATGTGATCTCTGCAGATCTCATGAAAAAAATCGACAAGGCAGCAACCGACTACTTGAACAAAGTGCGGCATATGTCACCAGAGAAAAGAACCAATCAGCTCAATCAGATAGAGTCGATGTTCAGCAAGAGCCGGGAATATGGTGATGACAAAGTATCCTTAGCCATGCAGACTTATGAAATGGTAAGTTTAAGTCAAATGATTCAATATCTGTTTACCTTTATAAATTGGCCAGCCAGGCCAAACAATCCCATATTTTCCATGGTCTCATTGTTTTTTAGTCTGATTTAGACTGAAATGTAGACATGGTCACTAGAGATTCTTTTCAAGTTGGTCGGATGGGCATTCTGATATTTTGTTACAATGGATACAAGATACTATATCGGATTCTCTCAAAATGGTACTCTGTTGCTGTACAGTAGCAAGTAGTAACTGAATATTTGCTTGGAGACCCTAAACCTGTTGGGTACTTGGCATAATGATTTGTTTTCCCCAGCAGAGTTTAGGTTTGCATGCGCACCAGTTAACTTTTTATTTGTGACAGCTGAGTCAAACAATGAAGACTGTTGTGGCTTATTCAGGTGTCCTTCTGTATTTTTCACAACTCCTTTAGGTGGACAAGCATATACGTAAGCTTGATGCAGAACTGGCAAGGTTTGAGGCAGACTTAAAAGATAAAAGTTCTGGGCGCAAGAAGGAGACACCAGAAGGAAAAGCAGCTGGCAAAAAAAGTGAGTAGATTTGGACTAGCAGGTGGTTGTGGCTGGGAATCCAACATTAATTTATGTGATTGCGTAGTGCCTTGTTACATTCTTTGTCAGTGTTTGAGATGCTAACTTTCCATAATATCAAATTGTCCATTCACGTGCTAGCAGTACTGCATGTCACTTTATGTAGGAGTGCCTATTTTTTGTTTTCTGAATATATCAGAACTTTTGCTTGTTGTACCTATATCTCTGTTAGCTTCCTCATATCAATATCTGTTGCAGAAGGGGAAAAGGAGAAGAAGAAAAGGAAAAGCAACAAAGAGGAGTTTGAGGATGAGATTCCCAAGAAGAAGAAAAAGAAAGGTGCTCCTGCAGAGTGAGTACAATTGCCTTTCATTTCACAGCTTTCACACACCAGTAAGGTGAAGAGCAAAGTTGGTAGATGCAGATGTTCTGCATTTAAAATACAGAAGTAGTGGACATACTATGAGACAGCAAAACAGGGATGCCAAAATGCTGAGCATCTTTAGAAAACTTAAATTACATCAGAACAAAAAGTACATTTTGAAAAGATCAACCAGCAAGTTTTGAACAAAGAATTATGTTAATTATGATATCCCAAAAGTTTGTTACCCACTGCTGCCACCGCTGGTAAAGTGTGTGCTCTTGGGTGCTCTTAGAGGCATTTTATTAGATAACTGGTATTCCTTTAGGAGTAGCAAAAGTTTTGACATACCACCACCTTGTGAAAAATTTTACAGCAACATGCAAAGTCACAGTAAATAGTGCTGCTCTCGCTTTTCATGTAAGGGGTTCGGGATATTGGAGTTTCTTTTTCAAAGCTTCTGTTTGACCTTGATTATATGATTTCATAAGTTTAAAAGCTGATTACAACTTTTTTTCTTTCTAAGCCCGCCTTAATGTAATTAGTGATTATCCACAGAAAGTGGAAAGCAAACATTTTCAGAACAAGGAGGATGAAATATGGTTTACCGGCAGCCCAAACTAGTTCATAGGTCTTAACCTGCATGTGCAGAAACGGCAAAATTTGAACTTTTCGAGAGCCCAAAAAATCAAATCTGAAAAGCTAGGCATTTCAAGAGAGAAATATAATAGGATAGATTACAGAACAACTTCAGTGTTCTATACAGACTTTAAGTACCGTCCCGTTGCCGACAACATTGAGGTTTCCTAGTACTTCTGGCGACTCTAGTTGCCGACAAACCTCTTCAACAAACAAAAAAAAAATTGACACTAATTCCCTTTGCGGAAATCATGAAGGGACGTTACTTTGGGGTATTCAGTTAAGGCAGTTGGTGCTTGGTGAATTTTTTGAAGTGATTTCCTTACGATTTGAGTGAAATATCTCAAAAATAGTGGTGACTGATGAATGAATCAGCTGATTAGACTTGGACTCAGGTAAAGAGATAGGCTACTCAAGTGATGAAAGCTGGATCAGTTATTGTGATCAGGCTAGGTCTGAGTCAGACAATGAATCGGGGTCAGAACCTGATGAAAACTCAGACAGTGGTGAATTGGGAGCTGTGCAGGAGCGTGCTGAGAGGAGGGTTCAAGATGGGCGTGGCACTCTGGCATTCAGTTGGGAGGAATATCTTGATGAAGACCCCTGGAACCCTGACTGGATCTCTGATTTTGATTGGAATAGGTCTGGAGTACTGGTGGATGATACTGAGAACTTTGTCTAGACTTCTTTAAGCTGTTTTTTCCAGACAGTCTTTTTGATAAGATTGTAGATGAGACAGTGATGAGACTGAACTTTGTTTGGGTGCAGGGGGTGATACTTACAGCAAAAAGAAATGGACACCAGTTGACAAAGGGGAGCTGGTGGCTTACTTAGGCTTACAGATCTTCATAGGTCTTTATCTCCAAAACTCAATCAAAGATCATTGGTGCCCTACTTTTATTTATGAGAACAAATTTGGTGACATTATGGGGCGCAACTGCTACCAGTGCATAAGTTCTTTCCTGCACTTTAATACAAATGAAGGAAGAATTCTAAGGGGCCAACCTGGATATAACCCTCTGTATAAAATCAAACCCCTTTCTGATGCAACTGAAAACCTGCATGAAAAAGTTTACCATCCGGGAAAAAATATTAGCATTGATGAGACGATGGTGGCTTTCAAAGGCCAAATCAAATGGGGTTTTAAAGTTTTTTTCAGCAGTAGATCCCTTAGTAAATTACTTCTTCTAGTATATTGTGTACACTGGGAAAGCAGATTCTGCAGAAGGGGGTGAAAACATTGGTGAGAAAGTTGTGATGAAGTTGATGGGTCACTATCTCAACAAAGGACATGTGGTTTATGCCGACAGTTTCTACACTTCACCCAAACTGTTTTCAGAGCTGCGTGATGATAGAGATGCTGGTGCAACAGATACTGTAAGTCAAAACAGAAAAGGATTTCCTGCCCAGTTGAAAAAGAAAAACCTGAAATTGAAAAAAGTGACCCTCCCGTTTTCATGAGATCCGACAGTCTGGTTGCCTGTGCATGGAATGATACAAAGCGCGTTTGTTTGCTCAGTACTGTTTGTACTAACAATCTAGTGGACAAAGACGTAAGATCTAAACATCACCCAGGAGGGTATTGAACAATTGAAAAGCCAGTGCTTGCAGAATCATACAATAGTGCTATGGGAGGAGTTGATTACTTCAACCAGAAATTGTGTAGCTACATATACCCCTACCGATGCAGAAAATGGTACCACTTTGTTCGAGAGGTAGCCCTCTACAATGCATTTGTCATCTACACAGCATCTTGAAAGCCTTCTTTGGCTCCTAGACAGTTTCGTCTCAAGGTTGCTGAAAGTCTTGTCAAACTTTATGCCCAAAAAATGTCATCTGATCAAATCGTCAAAGCAGGCAAGGCTAGCGTCCAAGATCGATCGTTTCTCAGCAAGAATTCAGAACCATTTCCCAGCCCAATATGAAGACAAAACTTTCAAACCAAAATGTGTGGCATGCAGCATTGGACAGAAAAAAAGGAAACAGACTACATTTTACTGTTTGGGGTGCAGTGTTCCCTTGTACATAGTTCCATACTTTCACATTTTCCACACAACTAAGGATTACACCACAGAATGCCTCAAAAGACAGAAATTAGGTATCAGATGTTGAAATTACACTGCTTGTTGTCATGGCTGATAAGTGATAACATGTGAGTAAATTGCATGTTTGATGTTGAATTTAGTCAAAATTTTGGCTTACAGTCGTGTTGACAAAAGTTGACAGAGATTGTCCAAGCGGTTTATCTTTAGGAATTTTTTGACGTAAGATGTTTGGTCACGAAAAAAGCGAAAATTGTTTCATCCGTCATTCACTCGTTTTCAAGTCAGCATTGTCAAAATGTAAACTATTTAATGAAAACTGCATTGTCAAATTCCAGAAGAACCATTAAACAATAAATATGCATGGAAACAATCTTATATTCTCTCTTATTTGATATGTATTTCAACTTTTGTGTCTAAATGTGCTATTTTTAGGTGCAGCTCATTATTATTCAAAATGGCCACGGTGATCATGTGACCTTTCTGCATGTTTGCTTTTGTTTTCACAAACTTTATTATCTTGTGAATTGATGTTGAAAATTTGAAAAGAATATATGAAACTGATTTGCTGCTATGATTTAAAATAAAATTGTTATCTGAAAATCTACCATATTCTTCAAACACTGCGGTACTTAAAGGTATATTGAGTATTCAAAGGGCACGGTACTTTAAGTGTTGATGTTTATCCTGGCTTCCAAAAATTTAGCCATCGGGTAGTGCCAACCCTGTATCCGATACTTCTGTTTTAAAAAATGCCTTGCAGTTACATGTGGGCAAATGATACATTAAGCAAACTTTCTCATAATCTGTGAGATTGAGAAATCAATAATCAATGTTTTGGACTCTTGATCCATGATCAGAACGCTAAAAAGTGTAATTTACTCACACTGGGAAAAAATGGGAGAGCAGAGGACCTGCTTTGAAGGAAATCTAATTTTGAGGAATGTGTGATTGATTGAGTATCAGGTATTCAACTGTGTTATTCTCCTCTTCAGGGATGAAGCAGAAATTGGAACCATCAGCCCATTCCCTCTCTCGACACACCCATCAGATGTTTTGGACATGCCAGTTGATCCTAATGAGCCAACATATTGTCTCTGTAACCAGGTGTCTTATGGGGAAATGATTGGATGTGACAATCAGGATGTAAGTTTGGTCTGTGTGCTGAAACTTTTATTAAGGTGGTAATGTTTTCATTCTGGTTTGTTTGTTTGTTGGTTGGTTTGTTTGTTTGTTGGTCACTGTGCAGATGATGTGGTAAGATCTCTCTGTAGTTGAGTTTATTCCCACTCATCTTGTAGAGACTCTTATACAGTCAAACCTTTTTATACCGCCAACTCCAGGATTTTGCCAGAGTTGACTTTATAATGAGGTTGGCGTCTAAATGGGTTTCTACAAATCAATATAAATTTATTGTATTAAAACCCTGTAAACTAAGTTACTTTGTATGTCTATCCTTTTATGCATTAATTCAACACTGACAGTAACTTCTAGCCTCCAACTAAGAATTCCTTAAGGGAAGGGGTTAATGTGAGAGATAGCCTATTAACAGATCTAAGCGGTCAGTGTTTGGTAATGGATATGTGTGCGCAGGAGGTGCCGATTCACAGTCTGTTATCTTATGCACCTTTTCACTACTAGTAACAACCACTTTGGGGTCAACATCAGCACTTTCCCCGCTGATCGTGCAATAACAAATGCCGAACTGTCCCATAATGCGAGCCAGCTACCTGTTTGAAAAGTAGAAGTCTGAGCCGATACTTAGTTGAGTGCGGAACTTCATGGCTTTGTTTCTCAAAATATCTTGCGCAACCGAGATTATTTTGGCACATGCCGACATAAACCAGAGAAAGAGCCTTTTCCAATTAATCGTGTTTTGGAGGTTTCATCTTTAAAAAAATTTCTTATTCTGAAAACTCGATTCCAACAGTTCTGCAGCCCGTCATTTATCGGCTTTGAGCAAAACATTGCGAACAGTTCTTCTCTTAACCAGTTTCTTCCAACTTGTTTCGAACTGATAAGCAATATCTAGCTGAGTTTTTAAGGGCCAGGTCTTTGAAAAGACACACATGTCCCAGTTTGCCCTCACAGTAAGCTACAGACGTAAATGTTACTTCCAGCCCCAGACAGTGTGCCAAGAAAAGATCATACTAATACTTACTGCGTGCTTATCTGACAGTTGTAGAAGAAACCCAGTTTGAAATAGCAGGCAATTGCACGCCATAGAGTATGGCCCCAAAGCTGCGCTCTGGGTCAAATGTCAGCACTAACAGTTGTGTAAAACTACATTTAAATCAAACTAGATCTAAACACTGCTGTGCTCAGTGCTTTGCTCTTTGTTTCTGGCGACACGGTGGCATTGGCAGTATAACAGGGTGTTTTTAACTATGATTATTGAAAGAATGGGAATGCTCAAGTATGGGTGGGGGGTGGCGGGGTAATGGCAGTATAATGAGGTTATTTTCCACTATTTTTATTACACTAGAGGCCAAATGTAGGCGGTATGTGGGGTTGGCGGTATAACGAGGTTTGACTGTAGTAATGAATTATTCAGCCTGTGAAAAAGAGATTTCATGGAGTTATTTGGTTCACTGCAATCTGTGCTTTGAGATTGTTAAGGTCAACTGTGTAAATGTTTTTTCTATCTCTTATCCACAGTGTCCAATAGAATGGTTCCATTTTGCTTGTGTTCAACTCAAGACAAAGCCCAAAGGAAAGTGGTACTGCCCACGCTGTCAAGAGGAACGGAAGAAAAAATAGCACAAAGTTCATTCTTTAAATCGCTAACCTGGTCATGTTGAGGTTTACCATTATTTGTAATCATGAATTTGTTATTGTTGAGCTAAATTGATATTATATATCAGAATCAGGCATTTCTAGTATGTTTACCCACACTTGTAAAATATTCAGACAGAAAACTATAAAATGACATACATATTGTTTTCAAAGATCTGATATTGATATTTCACTAATTTTTAAGATTTATATAAATTTATAGTTCCATTTCATAATGGTTTCCAGTTGGGGCAATGGGTAAAATTAAACAGTACTTAGTGTTTGACATGTACAAAAACTGAATGATTTAAATAGAAAGCTTTCTGCAGATAATACTGCTTGGATAGGCTAAAGATGGACAACCTAATTTTAGAGCTTGGATGTATCTTAAAGTCATGGTTTTTATATGCCACAGGTAGTAGGGGCTTCATGGGTTGAAAGTTTCTGACAAAGCATGGGTCCTGAGACTTGAGGCTCTAATCGGGACAATTGCTATTTCCCATGACTTTGTCTTGTTCTGGCTTTGGCCCAGATCTGCGATGCCCAGTATGTTTTGAAGCATGAACAATGAATTACTCATTTCTTGGTGAACAAAGGAACGTTATGTACATAAACTTTTACCGCAGAGTCATTTAAGATGTCTGTGATCTTTTAGAATACTTCTTAACAATGTTTGTAATATTCTGGATTGAGAATGAATGCATGGAAGAACGGTCATGAAGCCTAAGACTGAATGAAGAGACTGATATCATATGAATGAATACTGGTGGCAAGTATTTATTTGTGTATATTAAATAGTGGTCTTTTTGAGTGATTTAAGAAAGATTTCATAAAATTTTAAATGTGTGTTTTATGTAAAGTATGGGAATGATAAATCAGGATGTCATAAAATGAGAGGGATTAAATATTAGCTTGTAACAAAGGAAGTGGGTATGCTGGTACTTTATGTTCCATTTTATGGCAAAAGAATGATAGGTCTAAACTCTGTTGAACATATGCATACAGCAGAGCATAGATAGCTTGAATTCTTTGGGACCACTTCATCTTGATTTGAGTTTGCTGGATTTGGAGGACCATGTGAAGCACTAATGTAGAAGCATAAATTCAGGTCAGAAAGTTTGTTTTAGAGAACCGTTATTTCAACTTACTTGTGTTTAAGGTATTTGTTCTCAATTGTATGAAGAACTGAAGTTCAGGGGCATATTTTGATTTAGGTTGTACATACTATTTTGAACACGAAGCATCACTGAAACCATGTGACCAATCCAAAGAAGTGGTCTGAACTGTTAAAGTTGATATAAAATCATGATTTTGTGCCTCTCCTGGCCATTTTGCTTGGTTATGCTTTTATTATAGGATGGCCTTTTTTTCCTCACAGAGAATGAAAATTATCATGGGTTTATCATTTATCAATTTGCAGAATCTCATCTTGTGATGCATGCTCATTATCAAAGAAAAATAACTTCGTACTGTAATAGCATTATCGTTCCTGAACTAGGATTGAGCATGTTTGAGAGAAATCCATCTCTTTTGATAGGCTGTGTTATAGCAGTTAGATGTTTGTTCATTGTATCAGAGGGCTTGCATGTATAATGATTAAAATTACAATGAAATTTGTATAAAATGTAAATAAATTATGTGAAATTATCAGCAAAATCTGGCGTGTGCATTGTCTTTTTAACATTTTTAAAAAATTCACTTAGTTTGAATTAGTTCTCAGTGTTTTGGTGATTGGTGTATTACCAAATCATTGCAAGGGATGATTAAAGCTACCTGCCGAAAAAAGTGCAAGATGTCTGTTTTAAAACAGTACATTGTTACGATGCAGCCGATTGGAAAATCTGTTTACAAGACGGGGGAAAGTAAATCTTCCTGAAATTCTAATTTCACCTGAGATTAATTTATCTTATTTATGTTCACAGTCGAAGGGATTATATCTTACTGGATAGAAATCTAACAATTTTTAGGCAGTGTTTGATGACTTTACTTGCTATGCAGATTGACTTCACTGTGGTTAATGTATCCCTTTATAATCATAGTCTTTATTTGAAGAAAAAAAAAATAGTAATGAAGACAAATTTCGTTCAGATGTTTAGATACACTGATACTATTAAACATCTAATGTTGAAATAACCTTATATTCCCATGCTGGTAGTTTTTAAGTTCATGAAAACATTCAAGTAAGATGTGGGTTCATTTGCGAACAAAACTGGCTTATTGAAAAGGTGCACATGAATGCAATTAAACAATGCCCTCTTTTGATATGCCCTTTCTGATTAACATGGCGCTGTTTCAGTACAGTTGTGCGCCATTTCATCCCCAATACCCCCCTCTACACCTCTCTCTCTCTCTCCTCCTTTCTCTCTCTAGAGCCCCAGAAAGTTCACATGTAGTTTATTTGCCAAGGATTCTGTCACATTATCAACAAGTAACAATGAAACACACCAACATATAGACACTGGCTCATTGACTTGCTTGAACATCGCATTTACATGGATGACCTGGAAAAATTTGCAATGAAAGGAATATGTAATTCTTATCTTCTGTATTTGGTCTCAGCTGTTGATCAACAGATAACTATCATTTCAAGAATCTTACCTCCAAACCTCAATTAATTGTGAATCTAAAATAAAATAGTGACGATATAGTGACTAATGTGTAATTTTAAGTTCAGTTGTCTTTTATGAGTTGAGTACAGAATACATCATAAACATAATGAAACTTATGTACACAGTTGCCATCTTTATGTACAAGTGATGGAGCATATGTATACAGTGTGTCTGAAATCATTCCCTACTGTCAATCTATTTTACACATGGTCAGTACAATTTGCATGTTTCTGAAATCTTCATGTGTGTGTCAGTAGGTGTAATTAACCAGTGCCCAAATTCCATGTAAATAAAGTTTAGAAACTTCATTTGTTTCTTTAAAATTCACATTCTTCATGATAGAAAATTATTGGTCTTATTACTTACAGATGTATGAAAGTAAAATCAGAGATATTCCTCCGCAGACAGTTGAAATCATGACATTTTTCTGCTTTCATTAATTTCACTTTTCACCTAGTCATCTCAAGTTTGTATCCTGTTTGAAAAATTGTGCTGGTAGTACTATTTGATAAGGATATCAAACGCAAAGAAAACCCTACCAAACAAACGTTTAACTGTCATTTACGCACAAGATTGACGGAACAAATTACACAATAAACTTGGAAGTTAAAAACTCCTGAGAAAACAAACTTGTACAATTTTATGAAACAAAACTTTTTGATAACATCCCAATGTAAGTAAGTGCATAGTGGTTTCGGCAACATAGGCTTCAACAAATACAGGGCATTCAAAATAAATAGATTTTATTACTTAAAGATTTAACTTTTCACTAAGAAATTATAGTATCAACCCAATGCAGAGTTTCAATCAATTTCCGTTCTGTATTTTATCATATCTAAAAAGTGCCAAAATATTAAACAGCTTCCCCTGGGGAACAAAACTTCTGAATAATGTCTATGACATGATCAAGCACTGCAAGTGCACTCATAAGTTCAAGACACACACAAGCTTTGATTATGGCATGGGCAAAACCTTCCATCTCACTGCTAGATCAATAACATGATACATTACCATTCTGAAATTGTTTAAAAGTCTCAAGGATAATTGCATTGGTATGACAGTGTAGATTGCATACAGAATCATGTGTATGTAGGGTTGTCTCCATAATCCAATTGCAAAGTTGCTCTTCGTTATATCATATAACTAATAAAATTCCACAGCCTCAAGGTTAGGGTAAATAAACAGGAATAGTCAAATCAGGCCGGTACTGGTTGTGGTTCTGCTTTAGCTGGCTCAGTACCTGTAGCTGCCTGCTCAATAGCTTGGGACTGAGATTTCATCAGGGCTTCTGCTTCCAATCGCCTTTGTTCTCTGTGGAACTGTTTCCTGGCCTCAATCCTGAAATGCAATGAAAATTCTGATACACAGGTTGAAAGAAGTTTTATGTTTATGGCTTACTAAAGATCAGAACTAACCTTGGAGATGTGATCATGGTTTTTAGGTGACATGACATAAATCTTTACAGTTTGAAAAATAATTATTTTAATATAAGTCAAATAATAAATATGGTAAATACTCTAAGCTGTACAATTCTGCCTTATCTGATACCTGGTAATCCCAATTCTCATAATCTATCATCTCTAGTGTCCAGAAATTCACTATATTATTTCAAGTTTCATCCCAAGGGAAGACTAGTTTTTCAGCCACTTAACTAACATGGAAGTGTCTGTCAATCGCTGTTCAAGTCACATTTCATCCCCTCAGCTCTAAGCAGTTTGCTTGTGATAGAATATTCTGTACACTAAAATACACTTATTACAAAAAAGTCTAATATCAAACAGCAACTTTACAAAACATTTTGCAAGTTCCAATACTTCCTTATATATTTTATTATGCCCATAACATAACCAATGTCACAAACATTAATCCCAAAACACACTTACTATAAAGTATTTCTGAATCCCCTAACATCCCATTTGTTTGGAATAAGCTATTGTAGATGTCACTCACAATGAATCAACTGCCATGCAAAAGACCAAATCCCAATTTACTCAAGGCCAGACAAAAGCTTGTTATGCACAATTGCAATGTGATCACCATGCTATGAACCCACACTGGGGTTGGTGATCTCAGTTTTCTTTATGGATAATCCGCAATATGTTTAATAAGAGATTGTTTAGAGGATCCTCTGTGAATTTCATATTAAGCATGTTTGAGTGTATATCCGAACTTTACATAGTGACATAATGCTACTGTAATTTCCACACTTACGGATCAGCTTTGGCTTCAATCTTGCTTCGTAGCAAGAATTTGTCAGTGTACTCAGAAATTTCTGGCCACTTCGATGCTTGGTGTCTCTGATAATTCTGTTCCATGTTTTTATACTGTTCATAATCTGCATATGTTTTAGGCTGAATGTCTGTCAGAATATTGGTTTCATTCAGTCTGTGAGAGGAGCCAAACCAAGTATTGAAATCTGTGGAGAACAAATGGGAACAGTGTAATAATTAATTAAATGTCAAAACATGTCATGTTCTGAAAGTTACAGCATGCAAACACCTCACTTTGATCTCTTATTCATCCACAAGATTTCGATCTATCCATCCTTATAAAATAGCATACATATACATGTATACACACTCACAAAAACAAGCTTTATGTTACAGCAGTAACATTTGTTTGAAACAGGATTAAGATAGGTTTCAGTATGATCACAGCTATATTGTGCCTATTTGTTGTAAGATTAAAGTCTCGGGTAGAATTTTACTTTCAATTTTGCCCACACAGTGACCCAACACATCCTTTTTGACTTTAAATATGTCAAGGGATTTTTAATATGTGCAACATGCACAAGTGACCAAGTTTTTTATCCTTATCAGAGAAGACAAGATGTAGTAAGACTAATGCTTAAATTTATAAAAGATGTAAACATGAAAGTTGCAATGTTTGTCTCAGCTGCAGGTTGCTGTTGATGTTCACAGTTTGGCATCATTCCAATACAAACAAGTCTGCATTTGCTGAGCCTCCATCTCCAGCACCTGCCTTAAGGTCCACTGACTGACTGTCTCCTGTCACTTGATCCATGACTTGTCTCATTGATCCCCTTCACCTGTCCGTTCTTGTTCACCCTCTCTCATTTCCCATTTTCCATTCTTTCAACACTGCTGGAGGCCTCCCCTTTTCAAGGCGCCTTACCCATTATAAATGGGTCCGATCATAACGAACTGACTATGCAGATGCAACTGTGCAAGGCTGAGAGTAAATTAATTAGCCATAAAAGAGTTTGATGCCACTTTAAAAAAAAATGAATGAAAGCTGCCAAAGAGCATTTAAATGAACTTGTGAGGTTTGCACTGCTGTCACATAAGGAAAATCTAAATGCAAAGTTCTAATCCTCCTTAAATCTCATTTTTTAGAAGATATTTTCTGACTAAAGCACACCAATGTGGAATCAAAACTTACTAGGGTTTCTCTGTTGATAGTAGCCTTCACTTGGTCGGCCATACTTCATAACAACAATGGACGGCAGATTAGTTGGTGATCTTTTATACATATCAATGTTTAGGTAGCGGTGAACATCCTCCTTATGAAAATGGCTGATTGTTCTTTCACCTGAAATTTCATTAGAAAAGTAAAGGCATATGTACATGTGCAATGTAGGGTGCAAAAGTGTCATTAACAGCAATGAAAAACATATAATATGTGTTTGCTGGCATATGACAGTTCTGCTTGCTAGTAACCTTGTTGTTTGGTATAATTACGTATATTAGGTTAATGTGAACTTGATCCATTCTATGTAGGGGGAAATAAAATTTATGTTACATTATGTTGTAGTCAAGCTTATTGTGCTTTTGCCGCCCCATATAATGTATCCAAACATTATAATGAATAAATTCCAGGAAGGCACTTGACTGCTGATTTATGTATTACAAAATAAACAGACTCTGAAGTAAGTATAACTTTCATTATAGGAACACTTACCAGTCTTGGATGGCCCCCAACGAAGTGATGCTCCAAGCCTGCATGTATTGTGTTGCTCTGGTGGCTCTCTTTGCCACTGATCTCCAATCCAACAATGTGGATGAGAACGGGGAGGGTTATCACGGAACAAGTACTGGCTTGTGTTGGTCGCATAACGATCAATTGGAGTAGGATAGACAATTGGTCCTTTCCTTGAGCCTGGTTCTCCACCCAGATCTTCTTTCATGAAAAATGGTGATGAATCCTGCAGGGCACAAGACAGTATTTAAGGTTTCTTTAAAGCCTGTGTTTTCACACTTTTTTTTCTTAAAATGATAAAACATATTTTCATGTTCTTGTATGACCACACACAACCAGTAATTTCATGCATATATATAAAACATATACACACCTATGTAAACTACAGAGACAACTGACTAGTCTTGTGTTGGTCTAACATCTGGTCTTACTCCTATCCTCTCGCACAGTTCTTGCTGTCCCTGATTGGAAACCCTTATCAAAATTTCAGTATCCACAACAGCTGAATAATAGGTACCTTTTTCATATTCTTTAGCTGCAGTTCAGTGAGCACTGTGTACTGGTCATTGGGAGTTCTTGGCCGCCCAGACAGCATGTCAATTTGCCTCTCAGTGCTAGTGCTCCAGCTAAAGAAATATTGAGACAAGTTAAAAACTTGAAACCTAATAAAATAACTATCCAGTGTGGCAAGACTAGGTGATATATATATACTGTATTTACAAACATAGCTGTGAGAAAGCTGGACCATGTATGTTAACTTATAAATTTTCCTTAACAAAAATGAAACTGTTCTAATAGTAATTGTTCACCCTTACATGGAAAATAAAGAATTACTATTATTATAATCCACTTCATTGTGTCGTATAATAAAAAAATAACATGAGTTTTAAGTATAACTTCGAATACCGTATAATGCTATTACAGTCAGACTTCCAAAACTCCCCCTAACTGTTTAAACAATGTCTGGAGATGATGCCATATCACATAAAGTTGGGACTGCACATCTCTACTTTGATGAAAACATAACATATTTATCTTAACAGATAGCAGCTATTGTCTCTTCTGTACATGAACTTACGGATCAGGTTTTGATGGCATCTTTGTTGGTAGGATATATTTGTCAGTATACTCTGAGGCATCTGGCCATTTTACAGTTTTCTGTTGACCTGGGGGTCCAGACATTTTTGCAGGTTATCTTTCAGAAGAGACTCTGCTCTGGAGCTGTCAGCCGCCTCTAATGTGAAGCAATCTCTCTTCGTCAAAACAGATTTACATGAATTCTGAAAAATGCCAGCAGAATATTCAGAAAAAAAATTGTTATGGTACAAGTTAAAGACTAAAGAAGAAAGCGAAATAACTGACTTGTCTATCCTCCTACTGAGGAGACTGAACTTGAAGTGCTTATTATGATCCAACGATGCATCCTGCGTCCTTTGTTAAGCTTCATATCACTGCTGTTTTTTCTTCTCAGAAAATTCCCAAATATTCCCATCCTCTCTTTTCGTTTTTGGAAGGTAATGAGGAGTATAACGCTGATTTACCTAGTTCTGTCTCTGTTGACTGCCTGTCCAGCTCCAGATTTAAACAGGAAGTGGGACAAATGGTACGGGCTGTTTGCTGCTTAGACGCTCCTGCATAGCAACACTCTTCATAGGAAGAATAATATATAACTTAATTATGTCAATACATAGTATATTTGTTTTGAGTATTTTAACATTGTTTTGAATTAACAGTTACACTGATATATTTAAGAGATATTATATATCAAATGGATCTAGTCTAGTCACTCCGGACTGATAGTCTACCGGAAACGCATGTTCAGAAGGTAAAAGTAAAAGTAGGCCTGAGGCCTGAGGATCAAGTCTTGAGTCCGATCATGGCCCAGAAACGCAAACGAAGCTATGTTACGCCTCCTGTCTATGGTGATAATGATGCGGAAGAAGCTCCACCGAAGAGACAGAAAGAGTCAAACGATACCACTAGTGTGATATCGGAGATTGAATTCAAATTTCTTTTACGAGATCCACAGACGGTTTCCACAGGTAAGACTACCGAAGAGTAACTTCATCAGTAAGACATGCGTGGTGGTTTGGCAATCTCGAAGGACAGCGCTGCAATGGTGATGATCAATACTGTTCATTTAGTCTTTAAGATTCATGGAATCGGTGCTGTCTAGAGAAGGCCGATCTCGTATTTTCGAATATTCTTTCGTGAATCTGCAGATAGTGATTCTGATAGTGAAATAATAATAATAATGTGGTATGTGACCACCTAATTCATAGCACACATTCTGCTTCTACAAACAACAGAAAAGTAAAATCTGCCCAACCTTCTCTTACGACTTGTCTAAGACTAAATGAACGGTATCATCACCATTGCGGTGCAGACCTTAGAGATAGCCACGAGGCCAATAGCAAAATGCTCCACTCAACTTAGCTAAATTAACATCCAAATCTAATTAGAAAAATTATATTTGTTTGAACAAGTTCCTTTCCATTAAGTAGTTCTTAGCATTAAAAGTTTGTCACAAGATAGTTTACATTCTCTAATCTCTCTCGCCATGTTTTTGGGATCGCAGCATCTTTTAAAGCCAATGCTATTGACATTTCTGTTGCGCATGGATCTAGACCTATTATGTAGCCACATGACAATGGGCTTAAACTTTTTAAAGTTCTCAAAAAAATTGCCAGACCAAAATTAGTGTCTGAAAGACAGAAAAAATAAAAAATTGCAACAGTTTCAGAGCTGCCAACCAGTACGAAATTTTCGTATTTCATACGAAAATCTGACCTCAGTACGAAAATACGAATCGTACTCTTAAAAATACGAAAATCGACTGTCAGTATGAAAAAGAATACAGTGAATGCCTTCCGCAACGAAGTCGGGCGCTTAAAGAGCTTTCTTGTACTGAAAATCAT
>JAWQUT010000570.1:279374-292687 GCA_033807755.1 Ellobium chinense | reverse complement strand
AAATGTTTAATCATAGATTAAGAGTTATCGTAAACTCTTGAAATGCCTAATCCTCGAACAAAAATTAAATGGCTACACACCGTACTTTTCAAAATCACTGAAGCTTGTAAATGGCAATATTCTGACACGACACACCGATTAAATGTTTAATCATAGATTAAGAGTTATCGTAAACTCTTGAAATGCCTAATCCTCGAACAAAAATTAAATGGCTACACACCGTACTTTTCAAAATCACTGAAGCTTGTAAATGGCAATATTCTGACACACCGATAAAATGTTTAATCATAGATTAAGCGTTATCGTAAACTCTCGAAAAGCCTAATCCTAGAAAAAAAAATTAAATCGTTACACACCGTACTTTTCAAAATCACTTAAACTTGTAAATATTCTGACACACCAATAAAATGTATCCCATAGATTAAGATCGTAAACTTTTGAAATGTCTAATCCTAGAAATATCAATTTAAATCATGACACACCGTACTTTACAAAATCTTTGACACTTGGAAACGGCAACATTCCGACACCGATAAAATTTTAATCACAGATTAAGAGTTTTCGTAAGCTCTTGAAATGTCTAATCCTAGAAATAAAAATTTAAATCATGACACACCGTACTTTACCACATCTTTGAAAGTTGGACATGACAACATTCTGACACATCGATAAAATGTTATCACACAGATTTAGAGTTATTGTAAACTGTTGAAACGCCGAATCCTTGAACAAAAATTTTAACTCGTGACAGAACTTCAAAAGTGTCCAGGTCTAGACCTACCTGATATCTTTCATAAGGTCCAATCTTATATTATAAAAAAACTCGTGAAATTTTGTAACAGCCATATCTCGACTATTTGTGCACCAACCAGCCCGAAATTTTGCATACACATTCCTTTTGGTCTGAAGGTGTTTCTTTTGATAATTTCTTCGCCTTAAACGGTCCGTAAGTATTATTTTGATAATTACGTAAATTTTCTTTCTTTCGTGAATGCGATCCCAGTTTGGTGTTTTTAAATGAACCATACGTCACTGGTTTTTGCAGTTCGCCCCTGAAATGTTTCCTTCCAGTCCCCGAAGTTGAAACCTAGCATTTGTATCAGATGCCGGGTCGAGAATATATGTAGACTACGCAGCAGAGTCAATCGTCAGAGTGAACATATTCATCGTTATGAAAAGGAGCAGAATCAGTAGAATGAACATGACTTTGGTCGTGTAAACCACCAGTGCGAATACTGGTGCTTTCCGATAGATAGATGCAAGTCCTCGACTTGGCTGTACCAACAGCCAAGAAATACTTCCTCCCATGCACACGGTGGGGGTTAATTTCTCCATTGATTTCATCATATGTAAGTCACAAACCGACCATAACTGGTCCTTTTTGTAAAAAACTGGTGGGCTACGATGTCTCTGATTGTCTCCGAAATTTGTAGAAAATGGATTTTCCCGTATCCAAATTATCTGTTCCAATTTTTAAACTCAGGTTTATGCTCATGACGTCACTACTATTGTGGTGTCTGCAGCCAAACTGGTGTTTTGAGGCTAAATTCCTCAAATATGGCGGGTTTTTAGAGAGGCTGGCGTTGAGAAAATTGTTTTTTGCGTTTGTTTTTTTTTTTTTCAGCTTAACCGTTATGTTTACACACAATTACGTGTGTGAGCACAATAATTACAAAAAGAGCAGCGGTGTTAATGTTGTACATGTAGTTTGGTCGCACGATTAAGCCGCAAATTTGCGGGTGCTTTGACTAGACTCTAGTATTTCAGAAAATTGTAAAATCTGAAGAATCAGTGGTATGATGAAGTATATGTGTAATTGTGTTTTCTGACTGAGTCTAGCTTAGACACTAGTCCTTTCATCGTCGTCTATCAAGCGCACAGAGAACTCTTTTTAGATCGCCATTTTAAGCATCAAACTTGTTCGATGTTATCACTGGAAGACCAGGAACATAAAAAATATTCAGATTGATGCAGTCTAATCATACATACCAGTTCTGAGACACACAAAACACAATGACAACATTCAGCAGAAAACAAACAAAACCCAAAACGCAGGGACGATGAAGATGGAAATGAGAATGTATTCAAGTTTCGAAACAGGGATTTTGGTCAGCTGGGACTGTGATTACACCGGACCCTTCATACGAATTTCACGTCAAAAACCAAACTATTTTCTCTTAGTACAATGAAAACAGATTCGGTATACTATACATTATTGTTAAGAGCAGTACGGGAAGACATGCCGGTATCGCAGACTCGGCCAACTTTATCACAGTAAAAAGCGGTCGAAGTTCAAAACGCTCGATGTAGAGTCGACAAAGAACGATTCAGTAAACAAAAATGGCCGACTTCTAAAGGGCGTGGGCTCGGGAAAGGGGGCATAACTCTAAAGGAGTCAAATTTTCAGGTGTATTATTTCCCTTGAGCGATTTCCGAAGTACGCCTATTGAAATGATGCCTGGATTTTGCATAATTTATGCATACAAAATGCCTAACCAGATTTATGCAAATTTTGCATAATTTTGACCCTTAACCTTGTTTTCTGTGGGGTCACACTTGAGAAAAAATTTGGTAACGAGTGAAAGAAAAGTGAGCAAATTCTGTACCATCATCTTCTTTTGTTCAGAACTTAACTTAATTCACGTGATATGAGTATCAACAAAAACAACTTGCGGGAACAGAATACGTATTGGTGGAGACCAGAAGTCTGCTAATTTTTCAGGAAATACTGGAACTAAGGAGCCTAGGCCATTTTGTTTACCCTCTCCTCAATTCATAGAGCAGTATTGTTATTAGAGCTCTTCACTCTATGACTAGATTGAAATCCTGCTTTTTTGTCAGTACAGAGGTACCACCAGCACTATGTAGACTCAGCGGAAGAGGTATAGCTCTGGGAGGCATTTTTGATTAATCAGTCCTTCTCCAAATGTTTGTTTGTTTTCAGTTTATCATAGAAGACATACTTATTTTTTATATGTATAAAAATGAAGCTAGCATGTTTCTGTTGCTTACAGTTTGTTACTTTAAAAATATAATAATAATAATAGTTTTATTTTGTGTTTATTCCCAGGTCTTGAAAAATTCATACTGACAGCTGAAGCAGTGACAGATGGAGCACCATGCTCAGATATAGTTGCTGGATACTGCCGCAGCTCACAAGCCTGCTCAGAGTTATTTGAGCTAATTGATCCGGCAACTACACAGCTAAAGATACATGATGTATGTATTTTTGCATTGTTAAGAATACGTAAGGTATTATCTAAAATCGTTGCTCCCAGCTATTTATATGTTTTTCCAACCTATGGGCTGGGCCATTTACCACAAACTGTGCTCTGTGTATTCACTCATGTAATAAGTCATAATTATAAATGAGCAACCGCGCAAACAAATGAGCAAATGCACGCACAGACGAATAAACGAAGGATGGAAGATAAGAAAAAAATGAAAAGACAAGGGAGAGCTGAATCTATTTTGTTTTGCTACAAAAGATTATAGTGTAATATGCCTTGATTTTCCTTTGACTTTCCTAATCCTAATCCCAGAAAAGTGAGGCTTCTTTTTTTGTTTTTTAACAGGAAACAACAAATTGTAATGTTCATCAAGTCTACTTGCATAACTTTAACTGGGCCTTTATTCGCTTGGTATCGGTGATGACCAGAAATGATCAACCAGTGTCGTAAAGTGAATGAGACCAGCAGCTGCTGATGTAATTGGTCACACAACCATACCATCCTTTTTAAGAAATTGGGAATGGAGCTCAGAGGACACAGAGATATTTTATCAAACGTAGTTTTTTAATATTTGTTTGGACTATCGAGGCATGCTAAAATTTAAAAAAAAACATCGGAGCTTGATTATCAAGGACATTTGTAAAGAAACGAATAGTTTGAGTGAGATTTCCAGTTACCTGGGTCATAAAAATTCTGCAAAAATCTGAAGTAAATCGTAATGAAATTTGAATGGGCAGTAGGATAAGTACTGGAAAATGTAGACTTGCCCCATTGAATCTAGAAATCAGGTTGAATCAGGCATTAATTAAAATAGGACACACACATCAAAAAGAATTTTCCGTTTTTTAATACCTTTTCTTTCTGAAAATTATCTATGGTGCCCACCGAGTCAGTTTTGCAAAGAAAGAGCATCGTTCGGTTACTGTTCGTGTATGTAATGTGACGCAATAAGGAGAGCTAGAGTTACTGGGTTTGGCCCTTGCATCCAGAATTATTCCCATTCCCTGATCAGCAGAGGCCTGTGGCAAAACGCTGATGTCACTTAAGTTCCAACAGCTACAGACACCAATATCTGACAATGTATTATTCAGCTTTTAATTAAGGTTCTGGTCATCCAAATTCAAACGTAAAGTTTGATAGTGTAAGCCAGAAAGAAGTATTCTGCATTTTTGTTGCCTCAGCTTGATTTTGTTTGACATATCTCATGTTCACAGAGGAATTAAAACATTCATACCAACATGCTATCACCCATCCGGAGCACTGGCTAGACAGCTTGGCCATGTGGCTAGAATATTTGATGTAAGCTTATGGCCGCCACGTGCACAGTAAGTGTAACAATTCAGACCTTGGATAATGTAACCCTGTGGGTTGTCTGGGGGCCAGCAGAGGCGTTACATCATTGTGACTTGAAAGGCTGTTTTATTGGAATAATAGGGTTTCATATGAATTAATATGGTCTGTAGGACAATGCAGTCTTCCTTTAATGCAATAGGATACTGTATATAACCATTTTCTTTGTTTCAGATCAGTCTGGTGTTTGAATGTCTTGAGCAGATCTTGACCCGAATCCGCACAGATTTATTCAAGTTCTCATCTACAGGAGAGGCCATTGTGCAGAAGCTTTTGGCTGTCCATATGAGACAAGTGTACAACATCCTGAAGGACCAGAACAAGTATGATTCTTCTGACTGACCAGTGAATAGCTCTGAATTAAACCATTCCTGTTCACAAGATGAGAAATAAAATTATAAATCAAATGCAGTGTCTTCTAAAAAAGACAAAAAAAACATGAAATGCTCAGTTTAGTGTAATTTGAATGCTGCTCATGAGAATGAGTTAAAGTTCCTGTGCATTTCTAAGTTCTTTCTTGATAGAACTATATCTTGGATGATGGTTATGTGCTCTTGCATGCTAAATAAGCTGAGGCAGATGGTTTTATTGGAATTTAGGAGTGTATTATCTGGGAGGATTGAATTATGCTGTCAAATCACTAGTTGATGCAAGCTAAATACATCCACCAAGTGGGTATCATCAGACTGCAGAAATAACTGATAGTTCAAAATTAACTGGATGGTTTCCAAAACCTAACTAGGAACAAAGAACACATGATACTGGACAAGTAAATATACCTGGTGATATTGCTTTAAAGAAGATCAGATGGTAACAAGACATATCGAATACTGCTATAAACAACTTCCACGAAGCCACAGTGATTTATTTTTAGCCACAAGACAAGTTATGAATATGCATGTATAATACTTGCTTCTTTGGTTTTGTGCTCTAACTCTTTATACATGTATTATGTTTATGACTTAAGAATTAAGAATGATCTCTCTTTGCATATATATATCTTTGTGTGTTCTCATTGGCAGATCCAAAATCATGAAGGCAGGCCTGCAGCTGCTAATTGCCATGGTAATGCTGAGTGAACGGGCAAAGAAGGCAGTTTTAACCAGACTGAACTTTCAACATGTGGACTTTCCTCCACTGTTCCAACGTAGGAACCGAAAGGTAAATCGAGTAGTGATCATGTCTTTCAGGGCTTTGATGAAAGTGTACATCACAGAATCATCACATAGTTCACAATTGATAGAAATTTACATCAGAAAAAATTGAAAATAGGGGTGGGGAAAGAAGGGGGGGGGATGGGGGAAGGTGAAGTACTGAAATTTACTTTACCTTAGTTTGTGCCACTGATGAAAATTTGGTAATTTTGCAGTCTGCATCATGTATGTTGTCAGGAGTTACTAGAACTCAGAAACGCTTTGCTGATTCTCTGAACAGCCTTACATTACCTTCATAGGTTTCTTCCAAAGTGCAAATCTCCATGTGCATCAACAGCTTTTCAGAAGCCTGAAGTTTTTGCCTGAAGTCTCTGCAATTACTTATGATTTTGGATTTCTCTGTGTTTCAGTTGTCATTCAGCACCTAAAGGCATCAAAGAAGCATTTACCTTGAGCAGCATCATGTAGGTTATTCGTAGCTTAGAGAGTATGTACCCCATTTCCATTATTTCACCATGAGTCAGTGCACAGTCAGTGTCATACTGTTTTTCTTTGATAGGATCCCAAAGATGTTAGAAGTTGTGCTGTCCTTCTCACTTTGGCTTTCTTGCTAGATAGTGACAACAATACTATCAACACCATGGTGCAACAGAAATGTAAGTTTCCTTTCCTTAATAACTGTGATCACCATACATACATCTCATACAGAGCAAGAGGGCTGTTAATGTCTTTGCTAAATAATATGCCCTAATAGCACTGGGAAATACAGGAATGGAATTGGCTTAATGAAAGTCCATTTCTGGGTTTTTGTGACTGTTGATAAAAATTCTTTATGAAATGAAAGTGCCACATCCAAGAACTCACAAATATTTCCGCTCTTCTGATGCCTGATTCTGACTTTGATATCTGATGCTGGTTTTTAAATACTTGCAAATGTTTAGAGGATGGGGAGTGAAGGTAGCGTGCTGGTCATTTGCCTCAGACTATGATATACCAGATTACCATCGTTAGATTTTGGATAAATAATTTTCTCTGTTTGGTTTGAGCAAGACCTACTCTCGGAGGGTTATTACGTAATAGATTTGGCTTAAGGGAAATAAATGTGGGCTGATCTTTGCATGATGAAACTGGCTGCTCTCTTACCTTGTTTAAAGTTCTGTCATATTTATCATTCAGTGTGGACATGTTATTCATAATTGCCCTTTATCCACAAAAATGAAATGTACAAAGTAAATGAAATACATGTTTTTTTTTGTTGTTTTTTTTTGCAGCTTTTCTGCAAATGACAATTGCTGGTCTTAAGTATGATACCAAAGACATGGTTGTAGATGTGCTGGCTACGCTGTTAGACAAGGTAATATATAGTTTGATGTTTTGATGAAATAAGCCAAGTCTACATTCTACAAAATGCCTAACAATTCTTTTAACCAAGGTTTTTGCTTTAAAATAGTCCTCTGTCCCTTTTATCTTTTTCTTTAATTGTAAGTGAAGATTTATTAGGCATTTGCCTATTAAAACCCAGAAAAGACTGCACTTGTAAAATTCTTACATCAACAATGAATACGATAAACACTTCACATACAAAAGCGATATGCTACACCTATTCTTGTGTATCTGCTGTTAAAGATCTGTATGAGTAATCAAGATGCTTACCTTTGATGTAGTAGGTGCCCTGATTGATTATGCTTTTGGTCAGTGCAGATTAGGTATATTAGCCTGGAATTTTTCAAGGCATTTTTTGCACCACAGCGGGGTAGGTCAAAAATAGTGCAGGTAATCTTTATTGAAGGGATGAAACNGGGGGGGGGGGGGGGGGGGGGGGGGGGGGGGGGGGGGGGGGGGGGGGGGGGGGGGGGGGGGGGGGGGGGGGGGGGGGGGGGGGGGGGGGGGGGGGGGGGGGGGGGGGGGGGGGGGGGGGGGGGGGGGGGGGGGGGGGGGGGGGGGGGGGGGGGGGGGGGGGGGGGGGGGGGGGGGGGGGGGGGGGGGGGGGGGGGGGGGGGGGGGGGGGGGGGGGGGGGGGGGGGGGGGGGGGGGGGGGGGGGGGGGGGGGGGGGGGGGGGGGGGGGGGGGGGGGGGGGGGGGGGGGGGGGGGGGGGGGGGGGGGGGGGGGGGAGGCAAAACAGGCCAGCAGAGAAGGATTACTCTCAATTATGGACAGTATCATTACACATTATTTGTAGATGTCATCCAGGTGCTATTAAAGGCTCTATTTTCATACAGATTCCTATTGTTTTATCACAGGTGATCAAATGTCCAGGTGTTTCCAAGACAGACAAGATCAAACTGTTCTCTGAGAATGTCCTGAGACAACTGTGTGAACTTTACCACTGGCAGGGTCCCACTGGCTGGATAGCAGGGGGAAAAAAGAAACAAAACAGAGCGAAGGAGCAGGTCAGTGTGATCTCCATGCCTAAAGAGGGTTGCCTTCTTGTACACGATATTGCATCAGACTTAAGTTGAACCTGGAAATTCAGGCAGCTTTTAAAGGCAATATTTTAAGATTCTTCCCTAGTGTTTTATTTAGGAGCAATGTTATGAGTAGGTTAAGGAAGACAGAGTAAATTTGGGACTGTCACTAAATATTATCATTGTGAACACGCTCATTTGTAGTTTCTCTTTCTAAATCCTGCCTATAATCCTCAGTCAAGTTCTAAGTGGGAATATCTTATGATATTGCGTCTAAAGGAAGTCTAAACAGATGTACATAGTACCAGTGTGAGGCAGCCTAAATTTGCTTAAAATTAAGATGTAGATTCATGCATGATTTAAGGGCATAACCATGGGACTCTTTCAAGGACCAGTGCTGATGTTAGGAGCAGGAGTCGAACACTGGAAGTTCAGCAAATTGCATAAACAAAGTTTAGATGTTGACACACCCAGAATTTGCACATGCTGTTAGGCAGAGGGGACAGTGTGCCGTGTGCGTGTGCAACCCTGGGTTGTCTGAGCCTCAAATTTTTGCCATCATTCATTTGCTTTCGGGCAACACCAGATGCCAGATTAGTAACCTATGGGAATAATAAAAGAAAAATTCAGATTTGAAATCACATTAACTGGAAGAGCAGACAAAATGTGTGGGCTTATAAAAGGGAGTCTATGTATTTAATATAATTGCAAGGGTTGCACATGGGTGATCAGGAGCACTGAAATATCAGTCTGAACTGACATCATTTAACTTTCATATCATAAAGCTCCAGCGTGGCAAAAGAACCTGCTGGTGTCAGTTCAGCACTACATGTTATTGCCTCACTGGGTTACTTGTAGATTGGGTGCTTCGATACCAGGTAATCTAGTTTGTCATTCACTTCCTTGGGGTGGGCAAAGTATGGTGGAATTGCCTTCACATCATGTGTAAATGGTAGTTAGAGCACCCAAATTTGACTGTAACTTAACTCTGCAAGGGTTGAGTACAGTTTTATAGAAAGGACATTGGATGTGCAAAAAAAGTTTAGGGCTAATACCGAGAGATATTGACTTTTGGAGCAGACATGATTTAGTGAGACAGGGAGTGAGACAGAAGACAATGAATAAGTGGACAGACTCCGTACAGAAATGGAGAAGAAGGTGGTACTGAGAGCATCATCTTGCCATGGATGTGATGGACATCTTGCTTACCACAGATTTTATGACTTTGGACCATACATTTGGACAAGATATAAGTTTGATGTTATAGCTGTATGGTAAGGGGCAGATGGTGGAGTTCTGAGGCAACATTTATAATGTATTGAACATATGATTTCTAGTTGTTTATTTCTTAAAAATGAAATCATAATTTCCTTTTCTCCTCCATTTGCAGACCCCAGTGCTAGATGAGGCAACATCAGAGGACCAGACTGTGGTGGCTGATGTGGCTCATGAGTTTTTGATGGAGCTCTGTTGCTCACACAAGCATGGTATTAACTTTAATGACAAGACCATGGGAACAGGGCCCAGGTAGGAATCAGGCTGTCTTTTCTTTTGTGATGACTGGTAGCATACTTCAAGTTATCAGAAATATTTCTGCATATTTAAAATTTCTTTTACATGAATCTCCTGAAGCCCGCATTTTAAGAAACATTATTGTTCAAGTTTTTAAAGAATATTGGCTTATCAAGATAGCAGCTTTATGAATACCTTTTTTAAAAAATGTTTTTCAATGTTGCAATAATGAGATTAAAATCTGAAGTGTAGTGATCATTATGTTATCTCTCACATACATTTGTGTGTTCTAATTTGCCCTCACATTATTTTCCACCTCCAGAATTTTCATGTTTAAAAATAATGACAAATTTTAATTATCTGAGCAGGTTTTTAATATTGTTTGCCTACAAAAAGCTTATTTGATTGGGGGGAGCAGACTGGTCCTGAGATGAGTATGGTCCTGATGCAAGATCAGAGACTGTTTCCAAAGTCCAGTGATGCTACCTGATGCCAAAAAAACTGAAGCTCTGCAAACTTTCTGACATCTTGACAGGTTTACAACATTTGTAAGGACATGTGCGAATGTTTATATGGTCCCTCTCAACTCCACAGAAATCAGAACCAGCTGCTTAGCCACTTGCTTCAGTGGCTGGTGAAGAAAATAGATGAACCCAGGAGTGCAGACCTGATCATAGGGATACTGTGTGCCTGCCCTGACCAGATCAGAGCAACGCTGACTCAGCTTAGTCCGTCACTCACTCCAAGGTGGTCAGACAAGTGGAAGGAGCTTATGGAATGGTTGACTGAGGTATTTATTTAACTTTGTGCCTGTTTGTAGTTGTACTTTTATAATGTTTAGAGTATGTATTCATTCAGAAGTGATTTTCCACTTTTACAGAGAGTTGTTTTAAAGGTCAGTTGGTTGAAAATGTTATATTTTTAGTCTGTTTTCCACCACTGATGTCAGGTTGTTGTCAGTTACTGAGCTTTGATTAATGCATGACTTGAAGAGGTACCTGTTCAGATAAAGAATGATGTCATTATTTTATCTTCTCTAGGATTAGCCTGTATATATATGTGGATATTTGAGCATAGCCATCCCATCACAAAATTTATAATCTTTTCATGGTGTGACAAATTTTCAGCAGTCTTATTGCTAATGTATAAAGAGACTAGAGATTTATTTCAGAATATAGCCCAAGCTATTCCAGTCAAAGTGGGTTGAGAAGGATTCATCATGGTTTTCATTCTGCCATCTTGTGATGGACATACCTTTTTTTTTTTTTTATCTAGCTATACCATAAACTGCCAGATGTCCCATCATTCTTGGAAAACAAGGGAAACATAAAGGAAGATCAGGCTACTTTGGTTTCCATGGCAACAGTTTATTGTTTACCTCCACCCAAGGTAGCTTCAATACTTGCACAAAGTTTAAAGGTAAACATGAAGTTGTTCACTTCTTCCTCCATTTTGACCCCTTTCTTCTCATCCTTTCTTTCACATACCCTCCGAAAGATTGGTCTAGTCTTCTTGTGTGAGATTTACAGCACAGAGGATCTTTCAAATGAAAAAAACAGATTTGACCTATCATTAAATAGTATAATAGCTCTCCTTCACTCTGTTGTCAATCTTTCTCTCTTTTTTCCTTGTTAACTCCTCAAGAAGGGAGCTTTGGTTAGAGTCTTAGTGATGACAGTAGCAGCAACTGAGATAGACATATTTTGCTGTTGTTTAGTAGTATCATATCATCTTATGTGGCATATGAATTCTGAATGAGAAAATAAATAGGCTGCACACGTCTGGGGTTCCGAGACTGTCTCTTAGCAAGAGACGTTTCAAGCCATTTCAAAATGTCTCCAAATCACCTGACAAAGAGCTGCATTTTCAGTGTCTTTTGTCACCATGGTTTGGTGGTTTTGCTTGTACTTTTTCTATGAGTAAAGTCATTTCTTCTCTTATTGACAAGATGTTGTAAGGGGTGTCAAGCATGTCCTTGGGATATGTTTACCTTTTAGTGGTTCATGATTTATTGGTACAGTCAACTCCACTTAATCACCCTCCGCTTAATCACCCTCCGCTTAATCACCTTTTCCGCTTAATCGCCTCGTTTCCAATGGAACCGAAATTTTTCTATATAAAAGTCACTGGATAATCGCCTCTCACTCCTGATAATCGACCACTCTTCAGCGCCTGTGAATTCAAAGATCAGCGGTTGAAGGATTACAGTTGAAAAACAAATATGTACACAGATGATTTAACTGTGCAACGGATGGCAGACCGGTTGACTGAGTGACAGCTGCAATGCCGAAATAGGTGTGATAAGCCTTTATTCCCCACCTCCCCCTCCCCTTGTCCCCCTTCGTCCTACGCTGTGCATCACCACTGTCGCTTGTCCGATAATGCTAATGCGCCGAAAGCCATATAGTCTCCTCCCCCTACACCTTCTGCCTCAGAGAGGCAGAGAATGTGGTGGATTTCGGCTAGATCAGAGAAGGTGTCATGTGGATGAATAGTCAATCCCGACCATGCCATCCTACTCCTTATTGTCTGCTGGGCTACTCTGAGGTGGCCAATGAGAGAGACAGCGGAGATCAAACATTTTGTGCTTGTGCGCTTCAACACCGTCAAATTCGAGTCTGTCCTGAGTCTGGCGATGAGAAGGCGTCAGTGCACGACATCAGACCATGACATCAAAGAAATTTAACCCCATTACCAAAAGTATGGCTGAAATTATCTTCTCCGCTTAATCGCCGACTTTTTTCCGTGATCCCGAGGAAGGGCGATTAAGCGGAGTGAACTGTATTTTTCACATAACATGGCTCATGTTCCTCAATAATTATTAAAATTCCAGCATGATGATGTACGGATTCATTACAAGTGCCTACAACTTCTGAGGATATTGGCAAAGAAAGCAAGTGTCATACAGAATATAATTTCTGCCAGTCCTCTTCCAGTCATGAAATCAAAGGCTTCAGCACCAGAGGACCCAATAGCAGATGTGTTCACAGCTTGTGTTATGAAGGTAGACCTGCATAAGTTACTTAAGTTCATAAAAAAGATGACTGATATGGAACTGTGGGACTCAGTTTTATGATACGGATGACATATACAGAAAATTTACACATTTCAGAGATTTTGTCAAAGATTATGATATTGGGTAATTGTGTCAAATGTCTGGGTCAATTTTTCAAGGATATTTACTCATTTATGTTGCATTTTAGTGTGTAAAACATTTAGGTTGCTCTGAAGGACTAGGGAGAGATATAGTGTTAATCTAAAGGCTTTTACACAGGAGGAGAGTAATTGCTTGTATACTAGTGAAACAGTATTTCTTGGAGAATGTATAGTGAATATGTTAAGTGACTAGGATGACTGACATTTGTATCCAAATAATGTTACACTTTACTTTGAAGGGTAAATTCAAGAGCCATGCAGATATAAGGGGTATAAATTTAGTGAGTAAAGTTTCAGGTTGATTTTATTATCATTTGTTCACTCAGACCTTGCCTCAGATCAGCCAGTTGTTTACATGTGTGGATAGAATCATGCAAGTGTTGACAGCTAGAGATCGAAGAAAAACTGCTCTGGAGAAATTACATGATGAACTTGAACTGGAAATAGGTGAGTGAATGGTGAGAATGCTGATGTAATGTAATGTTGAAAGTGTGTTTTGGAGGGG
>JAWQUT010000570.1:250762-279364 GCA_033807755.1 Ellobium chinense | reverse complement strand
GGACGACTTCAGATAAGAGTGGACAGATGTTCAGATTTATTAATATGCTTCATGCTGGAGAGGAGATTTGGTTTAGAGTTGTAGAAAGGCACAAAGAATGAAGGATTAAAAAGTGAGAGCACAAATTAGGGCAAGATTTTTGCATTAGATATTCTGTAACAGTGATTTTAGCTAGCTAGATTTCTTCTATTGAATTGTTTTTTTATTGTGAATGGCAACGTGTGTATAGGCTTGGAATTAAATGTTGTTTCTTTGTAATCATGACATGTTTTGAAACATGCACTGCCAGTATAGATATGTCCAGTTTACTTATTCCCATTCTCAGATTTATGTCCAGGACCATAGAACTATTTCTTTCATCCTCTCTCAGATCTGTCAGACCATGCTGTAGTGCTACTGCAAGTTCTGAGCCACTACCAAAACTTGGCACCATCACTGCTGTCTGAAAGACCCAAAGACTTGGCCAAACTTATTGAGATGGTTGGAAAGCTGCAAACTTTAGGCAAGAAGGCGTCAGAGAATCTCAGTAACAAAGAAGACGAGGAAGTGGATGATGAGGAGAGTGAAGAACAGGATCAAGATGAGGAAGACAAGACTATGCTACCCCAGCTGTACTTAATGAAATTGCTGTCTGATACAGATGTTAGAAAATTATCACTGGGGCGTGAAGTAAGATAAGAAATTGTTGTTCTGTTTCTGTTTCTATTTCTGACCCTCTGGCTCTTATTATTTTATTTTTTTATTTGTCTCTTATTTCAATTGTCAGTCTGGAAAAAGTGCTTAGACACAAAACGTTGAACATACTTTGATATAAATTCATTTTATCTTTTTCAAAAGTATTTATGTCAAATGTAGGCAGAACCATATTTAATTTCTAATATGAGGAATGAAGATTGTCAGTTTTTCCAAAACTGTAGAACTTGATTTATCATTCTGTGAACTTCCTTTCGTTGAGGTTGATTTCATATGATGATCACAGCTGAGCAAGATGAGATAAAGTAAGAATAATACCAAGTGTGGAAACAGTGGTAAAATAAAAGAATTCCAGAATAACCTTATCATTTATTCATTGAAAGTGATGATATGTTTACAGTCAGCAGTTTCTGAGTCAGCCAAGAAGAAAATTAAATTTGTAAAGATTTTGAACACAAGGTCTGCTTTGGTTGATAAAAATATCATAACCTTGGTATTTATTTCTTTAGAATGGTAGTTTTCACATGTCAATATTTGGAAATTGTTTTGCTTCTTGCTTCAAAAGTTACATTTTTGCCTCCTGTAGCTTTAACTAAATTTCTTCTTATTGGTGGCATTGCTAAAACCTACTATAACATTTTAGAGTGACATAAAGTGTTGAATAGGTGTTTTGAAGCAAGATCCAATAGCTGTTTTATTTTATTATCATTCCTAGGGTCTGCTTGAAAAATTACTTCTCTCAGCCAGTCAGAGTGGCCAGTACAAGGATTTAACCATCAGCCTTATTTGTAAGGTAGGCAAAACATATACATTGGTTAAAAAACATGGATATAACTTACTCATTCAGAGAAATTGAATATTCATACCTGTGCTGCATGGTGAATCTTCTTTTCAACTGCTCAGAGTAGAGCATGCAACAGAGTGTGATACTGGTTTTTTTACTATATTTGTTAATGGATGCAACTCCTGACAGCTTCAGCACACTCCATTCCTTGATTCATTACCTTGGTAAGAAGTCTCTCTACTAACATTTTCACTTATTATCTGACTGTGAGGTTTTGTGTGACATTGAGAAATATGTTTGATCATAGAGTGCTCCCAGACAGACCCTGCCTAATATGACACAAGGTTTTAGGTGTTGTTTTCTTTTTCAGGGATGTAAATCTTCCGGTTTTGGCCGGATTTTCCGGCCAACGGGCCTTTCCCGNACAGCTTCAGCACACTCCATTCCTTGATTCATTACCTTGGTAAGAAGTCTCTCTACTAACATTTTCACTTATTATCTGACTGTGAGGTTTTGTGTGACATTGAGAAATATGTTTGATCATAGAGTGCTCCCAGACAGACCCTGCCTAATGTGACACAAGGTTTTAGGTGTTGTTTTCTTTTTACTCTGAACTTTTTCATTAGTTTCAGTTAATTATCCTGTGTTTCATTTCTCATGTTTTCATTTTGGTATCAGAAATGTTACTGCGATTGCTTCTTTTGATTAATCTTTGTCCAAAAACTGTTTATCCTCATCAGATGTTAAACAGTATGGAGGTGTTTCATGGGCATGAGAAAGAACTCCAAATATGGCTGAATTCAGCTGTCAGCACATCATCAAACCATGATGATTTGATGTCAAAGAAAATCACTACATCACGAGCAGTACTGAATATCAGTTTTCTTGCTCGCTGCTTAGCAACCCTGATAAACAACCCATCACCATATGTTGACAGAATGATGGAAATTATGGCTGACACAGCTGGGCAGATTTTCAGTAATGATCAAGAGATAGATACCTCAAGTGTTGGGACCAGTGAAAGTGCTATTGATGGTGAGACAGTTAAACACAATGATTTGCAATTTTGAAATGCTTTTAGTTTATCTTCTTGTGTTTTTCTTTCTTTCCATGTGTGATGGATGAAAGAAAGAAAATTTATTTCACACAGATGGTAACATTCTCTGTCACTTTCCTATTGCTTGAAAATACGCAGTGATCGGCACTGAAATAGATCTCTAGTGTCCTGCAGCAAGTTTCCTCTGTCTGTTGGTTTGCAAACCTTGGCTGGAACTGAAGAACTTATTGGAACCATCACATTCCTTTTCATGAAGTTGAAGTATTAATAATCACTGAATTGTCATTTCTGAAATTCCTGCGACCTCCTTTGTTTTTTGGGTTTTTTTTGTTCATAGTTTTAATTGTGGTTGGTGGTTCAGAAAGATGTCAGTTCAAATGTTGTCCTGCTTATGGAGGTGTCTCACGCATGTGGATTGTCCCATCATGAAGTGATTTCTTAAAAAGTTACTACGTTTTAAGTGAAAAGTCAGCTATCAAAAACTGCTATTACTGCACTTTTACAGTCAACCAAGGCTTTCATCTAACAATGACATTTATTCCAACAGCTGTCTTGTTGATGGATGACAAGGAGTTGGACAACATGCTGAGTAACAGTCAACCAGTGGCATCAGTTCAACATTCTGCAGGCATCCACCTTCCTTTTACACCCGTGGCTATGGTGACCTTGGACAGTCTTCAGTACAGCAAAGCAGGTATATATACTTCAATCCAAAAATTTGTGAAATCGTCAAAGCTATACTCTCTTTATGTAGTGCTCCCTGTTCAGTTTTTAAAAAAAAAAAGCTGCTGAAATAATACATGAATTCCAAAGTGAACACCCTAAATCGTTAACGTCAGCATTAACATCTCTCTGTAGATTTAAAATATGTCTTTTGTTAAGATGTTAATATGTCTGTCTGATTGTCTGTAAAACATTTTAAAAAATATTTTTTGTCTGTTCATTTGTCTGCATATGCATTGTCCAGTGTGGGTATATGTCCATATTCTATACTTCGTTACATTGGAATTAAACTTTTTGCTTTGAACTGAATTGTTATTGATAGAGAAAAATATGACTGTTTGGTAGTGCAAGATCTTTAATGCACACTAAGTTACGGAAATTTCATGATGCTGTTACTATATGTATATAAAGACTGGGCAATAATAACTCACTATTATGAAGCAATATTTATGAGATATGCAGATCTTGCCACATTTCTGATCATATCGTTCAACTTTTATCTAAAAAAGAAAAAAATAGTACTCATAAAATGTTTTAATCAATAATCCTATGCTTTCCTTACTCAGCTGACACCATGACAACAGAGTTTGTGAGTAAAGTTCTGATAGACCTTCTTCACTCCCTTGCACATCCCTCCAGTCTGTCCTATGTTGTGAAGAAAAGTGAAGCCAAACTCTGCCAAGGTGTTAGGAAGTACTTGCTAGCCTGGACCACAGGCGAGGTAAAGTCAGTGTTATTGTGACATCATAATTGTAATCTTCAAAGTGCTTGATGTAATATGAAAAACTTTGAAACTTTTAGTTTCTCTGAAAAATTATGTTGGATTTATTTGTTCTGGGAGCTTGTTTTTATTGCTGTCTCAGCATACCCATATCTTCTCAGTATTCTTCTATGGTGATCAGTGCTGTGTATGGTCAGTGGTCAGTGTTTTCCATCCAGCATTAATGTTCTGTGTATTTGTATATCACAGACTTCAATACTAATAGCGAAACAGATGACTGTGCTTGAACATTTCTTTCAGATGTGTAAGTGATTGTTAGGTTGTAAAGGCCATGTTCGATTTTCCTTGTTATTTGAGCATTTTATCAGAAATAAATATTTCTCTTTGTATGAGAAACAGTCTTCATGTTTCGAGGTATATTGCAAAACATTTATCTACTACTGATTTCATTACAAATCCCCAGCTCAACAAAGAAAAAGTGGAAGCTCTCCCAGTCAGTATATGCGGAAGCTTTACTTCTACTCTGATGGGAATACACTGTGGTTTTACAGAGCTGGAATCCACTGCTGACCAGAACATTATTTTGACATTGACTGGTGCCATGAAGAAAATGTCCAACTGGGAGATGAGGATTGGCTTAGGACAAGCGCTCCTCTACATTAGGGATGTAGCAGCTTCAGATAGATATAAGGTCAGTTTATTTTCTGTGCAATGAGCGGCGTTTTGTAGTGTTACTGGGCATATACTTCATAAAATACTGATGATGCTTGAATGGTATATAATGTATGACTTTTCAGTATATTATCTCATAAAGAGGTAGTGACATGATATATTGACAGAGGAGTTGTATCATTTGTTTTTCATAATTTTGATGATTTAAAGAACTGCATAAAATAATTATTTTCTTTTGCAAATTTTTATAAACATCCTCAGCAAAATTCGTGACAAGCTTAGATTATTTTGTGATAACATATTTCACAGTCTCCAAATGATAGGTCTCCCCACTTACATTGAGACGATTGTTTGATACTGAGATGGTGCTAGGTTTGCACAAATAGTACTTCCATTACCCAATGAGTTCAGTGAGGTCCCTGTGCCTGAGCTCCTGAATTTTTCCACGTTCAGTTTTATGCATTCTATCTGGCAGGGTGTCGTGGAAATTTCTGGTTTACTGGAAATAAGGCCGTAAAGAGTTAAACATTTTCGAATGCAATGGGCCCTCATGACTTTGAACCTCACAATCTCAAAATCCATACGAGTTTGATACAATCCCTGGTCCCAAGTCATCTGTGTTTCTTAACTTGATTTACTTCACAATTTTTTTTACCAAATTTATCTCGCTATCTTGAATACAAACAACTCACAATTTCTAAGCACTGAGCTGGTTCCATGAAATTCAAGACTGAAGCTCTACTGTATATAATTGCATCCGACTTTTATAGATAAAAGCTGCTCTTGCCTTATTCTTTCTTGATTTTTCTAAAGAGAGGGCTATGCTAGAGAATAAGTGCATGCTTTACAAAACAATATTCACATGAAATATAAGCACAGGTTTTAGGTAGTTTTGTATTTTTTTCTCTCTAACAGACATCCCTGAGGAAGAAACTGCTTAAAACATACAGGAAAATTGTTGAAGCATTGCTTGATCATATTGCAGGAAAGAACAACAGCAGTAAGAAGGAAAAACTTGATTCATTACACAACAAATCAAAAAGTGAACTTGATGCATCAGATATGAGCAATCAGAATAGTAGCAGTGAGAAAGCAGAAAATATTGCTGATTTGATTTCAAGTGTTGCTTCTTCAAATGATGATATTGCTGGCGCTGTGAAATCAATTCTGCAGAATGAGAATCTCAAATGTTTGTTATTTGCTGATTGCACTTCTGTGACCAGTAAGATGAAGTCTCCGAAGAAGGAAACCCGCCCACAAAACACTGAAATATCAGGTGAAGTTGCACATATTCTTTGCAGCATTTTGGAAAAATACTCATCCTCCCCATGGTTTTTGAAGGAATGTTCCCTCATTGAGGAATACCAGCTTTTAGTATTAAACAAATTCTCAGAGACAGAGGGCTTGTCATCAGAGGAGGGAGTTTGTATTCGGATTTTAAATGCTTTGTGTCCAGTGTTGGACAAAGTCTGTCTTGCAAGATGTGTGGCAAAGCTATTGGAACTTCCATCATCCAGACTAATGATGAATTTGCACAGGCACAGCAAGAATGACCCTGAACTAGGAAGTGATTACAGCTCCAATAGTAATGTGACTTCACTGTGTGAGACATTGATTAAAATCTTGGATCGTTTGATCACACTGATAAATGAGACAAATTCAGGCAGCATTTTGCAATCTCTTAGAAGTCCTCTCAAGCCTGCCCTCGAACAGACAGCATTTTTGAATATGTTTTGTTCTGAGCGTGATATCCTAGAAATAAACAACATGACGAAAGTGCAAACTGCAAACGAAGGTGAAGTTAGTGGTCCAGGCTGTTGGAAAATTCAGACCACTTTCAGTTTTGAAAAGGACACGGGACTAGAAATCTCAGCCATCACTTGTTTTTTTGATCACCTGGTGGTGTGTTATGATGAGAGACTCGAGCAACGGGCTGTAGAGCTTTTAAAACTTGTACCAGGAGTGATCTCAGCATGTGGAAAAAGTTTTCTGCAACATTTATTCTCTGATCCAAGTGAAATCCATTCAGCTGCTAGAAAAGAGATGGCGATGATTTTCATTGAGAACAGAAGAGACTGTTTTATGCAGATAGACAAGTGGCTACTTAAGAAGGCCCCAGATGCAGTAGGAAAGAATCTTTGGTGGCTAATCATGTCTTATCTTCAAGCTGGGATCAAATTTTCAAGTGAGTATGTCAATCCTGGTGAAGCATGGGTACTTAAATTGAGAACTGCTGTGGAGTTCCCATGAAGCAGTAGAGTAGGCACTGTTGTTGGACCAGATTTCTTATCTTGACCCAGACTTGGTTATATGGCCTAGATTTTTTATCATGACATCTTTCATGATTGAGTAGGGCGTAGTTAAATTGAAAAATGACAATGTGATCCGAAGAATTAGGAAACATAACTAAAAACCTCAGATTTATGTATATGTCACTCTAGCAGCCTTTCTTTATGGGCATGCTTGATCACTTTTGTCATGATACCGCTTTCTTTATAGTGTAGTATGTAGCTTGGGGAAAACATTCTTTACACCTCGACACCAGTGTGAATGGTACTTGGTTTTACAGCTTGGGGGACAAGGGAGCTGCACCACTAGAGACCATTTGTAATATTATGTATTTACTTGTATCATGTGTGTTATTGTATATGTTTGTATTATGATTAAAATGTGTAATATTGTATAACATTGTAAATCAATTTTCTTATGGGGTAATCAAAAATGATATTTTCATTTCTTGTTGTTGTTTTGTTGTTTTTTTTGTTTATATTTTCAAAATTAGGTTTAGTTTTGTTTTGGTTTGAAGAAATGTTGAAATCAGAGTCATGCTGATTGCTTGAATATTTTATATATACAGTGAAACCCGCTTAAGCGGGACGGCTCCGTTCCCGACGAATCGTCCCCCTTAAGCGGGCGTCCCGCTTAGGCGGACTATCCATTATAAAGTGATTTCTTAGCTAGTTTGTGCGTTTCATTCAAGTTAAGGGATATCATTACTTGTTGCTAGTGAGGTGTGACAACGGAGTCAGATTTAAATTGTATCTGTACTGTTTAAAATATACTTATTGCAGTCTAACTGCATTTTCGGTAGACTTGCAGAGCATATTACTGGTCATTCTTTGCGGGGAACGGGATTTTTGGTTGGCTTCAAAGAAGCACCTAAGCCTTCTCACCACACTCCTTTGAAAATTCAAAAACAATTTCTTTTAAAAACCTGGACATTTCTACATCAGAGGGAAAGAAATAATACGTGTTAAAATAAAACTGGAGAGAATATGAAAGGTCTAACATCTCTGAAGTTGAGATGTTCGCTGTCCCCCATTCAAGTGATCAAAAATACTTTGGGATCAAATTTACATGATCGTAAACACCAGCAAAGATAAGCGTCACACTTCTCGCTCCACATCTGGCCAGAGCGCGACGCGAGCGGAGTGTGTCAAAAAACCTTTACGCAACACGAATGATGGTCATGCCTTTGTCAACGACACCCTGACTGAGTGTTGTGCAACAGGGCAGGTAAGGCTCGTAAGTGTCAATCACTGCCTAAGCTGAAGAAAGGATAAAGTGTGGCTGACAGGGGGCGGGGCTTACTTAATCTTGATCCGTTAATGCTTGCGCGGGTTAAATGACCAGCAGCTAGGATGTCCGCTCTGATTCGTCTATGCGTGCGCAGAAGGTCAACTGCCCGACAGAAGGCTATGGGGAGGAAGTGTCAATCACTTCTCACGTAACGTAAAGGGGGATAATCAGGGCCATCGGTACAAGCTTCTTTGTAGCTCTCAGGTTTTCAGCTGATGGGCAAAGGTAAACAAGCACTAAGACACAGTGCGATAGTAACGATTTGCAGCATTCTTGTCAAAAACAGCGTGTATATTACGGAAATCTGGCTCCAAGTCGTCTCGCTTAAGCGGGTTGCCGTCCCGCTCACATGTATAGATTTAAATAGCAAGAATTCCGTTCCCCAGGCATTCGTCTCACTTAAGCGGGCGTCCCGTTCACGCGTGTCCCGCTTAAGCGGGTTCCACTGTATTGATATATGGCATGTGCATTCTGACTCGGTTATATTGTCTTGATGTGCTAGCTTTTCAAAGATAATGCAAAAATGCATGTGGGCATTTACACACTGGCATACACAGGCTAGCTTAAGATTACAAGGCATAGCATGAGTGTGCTGATCAACCTGGTGTTTATCTTGTCCTTATCAGCAGCCCAGACTCTGACAACAATTACAGAGCTGAAGAAAAGAGTCATGTCTAATCTGAAGAGTCTTATCAGACATGGTGGAAAGAACGAGTGGGCCTGCTTGAAACTGTTAGTTGGATGTGTTGGGGAGAAAGGTAAGGCAGTAAAATTTTATTCTGAGGTGAAGGAAAAGTAGGTTTTCTGAGAGAGTGTTGTGTTTACTGTTGGGTAATAAAACACCCCTAGCATTTGGATGTTTTGGTTCATAGTATATTTCATTAATGGAAGTTATGAAGCTCAGATGGATAGAGATGAAGGAGAGGAATTTAAGGGACAGTGGCAGAACCTCTTGGTGGATGACTGGAGATAAGACATGCAGTTCCTGCAATTCTCATACACTCAGTGTGGGTTTTGGAAATATGGTAAAGTATATACAAAAGAGACTAAAACAAGCAAGAAAGATAAATGAAGAGAGGATTCTACTTACCTCATTTTGAGGATGGGATGTCTAAAGGTATGAACACACCCAGCATAAGCGAGGATACGCACTGATTCCATAACAGGGTGGAAGGCCATGATTCCAGTTTAAAAAGGAGATAGGTTATTTTCCATCAAGAAATAATCACTGAGTAGAGATTGGGCCCAAAGGGACAATGAAGTATACCATGAACTTGATAGATAACTCTTTTGATAATGAATTTCAAACCACCATATTAGTTCAGCTTTATATTATCCACTTACTGTGAGTGACAGAAAGTGTACTTTCTCAGTTGTAGAAAGAATTTTTTGGCTTTGTTATGATGTCCAGTGAGTTTGCAGTATTTAAAACCCACAGAGGAAATCGGTGTCTGTCTTTCTATGCACTTTTGTCATATTGCTTTGCAGTTTGGGTGATACATTTTTGAGTTACCTAATCTTGTATCTTTTGAAATCTTCCATCAGACCAAGCTTTCCAAGAGAAACTTACAAATGAACTTCAAGCATACATCCAGAACCATGAGAACCTGTCCAACCTTGATGAGGATGTATTCCTGTACCCCTACCAAATTTTGCAGACCAGTTCTGCAGTATGCATGCAGCCATCAAAATCCAAGAGAGGACACCAAGAGTTAAGGAAGGCAGAGTGCTTGGCCCTTGATCTTGCTTTAGGTCACCTAACATATATCACAAAGGGCAAGAGGATTGATGAAAAACGGACTGCTCATCTTTTGGATTTAGCTTTGCATATGGTATGTACCACTTTATGTATTAAAATTTTTAAAAAAGCAATTCAAATTTTGTGTGCACATCTGCAAGTAAATTTCTCAGAGCTTTCACCCATGTGTGGAAACTGAAAATTTGTCCAGTTCTTTTACCTTCATTTGATAATAAGCACATGCATTTGTGGCTCTGAAGGGATAGGGTTAAATTGTATGGATTACATAATTGTGCAGTGTCAGTAGAAAAGAATAGCCTTAAAAAAATGTTTAATGCAATATTACCACAGTCGTGATGTTATTTAAGGTTATGTTATTTTGCTGTTAAAAATCGGGTCAGTGTGTTAATGTGCTGTTTATTTTTATAACAGGTGCCAAACTTGTCATGGACAGACAAGACATCGCTGTTTAGTACCTGGGGTCAGTTGGTTACAAACACTCTTAGGTGAGTGTAATGTATTAAGCAGCGTAATGTATTGTCCAGGCATACATTGGCAGGTGGTGGCAATATATGACACATCTCAGCTCAAGATAATCATCAAAAATGTATACAAAATTGTTGATGGTGCTTAAGAAGTTGATAATAATTGTTAAATTGCCACTGTGCAATTTGAGCAAATATAGTGCTGCTTGAAACCCTAATGAAGGTTCTTGAAATTTTTGCATGTGATTGAAATTCCATATGTGAAATCCAAAGACCCGGTTTAGTTCTGATTATTTTGTCAGTGATTGGATGTTGCCAAGTGAAGAAATGTTCATGTCATCCCTGTATAAACTTACAGTGTCTGTAATTTTTTTTAGGATAGACGTCATTTCCTAACTTGGATTTAAAACGGGTTCACTTTTTACACAGGTCCCTCTTCACAAATGCCAACTTGCTGAAGCTGTTGACACAACTGCTTCCTGTAGTCTATGGTGCAGCCTCCCCACATTCTCAGGCATCAGCTCCATCAATGTTTACACACAAGCACATGCCTGCACATGCTGTATTCCATTTGTGTGTGAATCACACAGCATTCTCTGAGGTTATGATGGCACCTGAACATGGAATGGCTAAAGGTTGGGTTGAATGGATGTGAATGGGGAAGTGAGAGAGGAATGGAGGAGTTTTGGGAATGCACAGGCTGTTAGGAAGTTAATTCTCAGATAATGACTATGTTTATTGTTGTTTTTCTTAGGTATCAACTAAGTTTGTCCTTCATAACATTGCAGACAGGCTACAGATTTCTTCTCAATAAATTTACATTTAAAAACTGTTCCCAGCTAGTTCATTTTCAATTTCAATATTATTATTTCTCTCTCAAGTTTAAGGAAATGTAAAGACATTGATTCTTTTGCTTCTTTTGACAGTTATTTTTGTTCATACTTTTTATCTTTAATTATCAGGCATGATAATAATTTACTCACTGGTTTTCTTTCATTGAAGGTATTTAGAACAGTGAAAAAACAACAAAGCAAGGGAAGGAGGATGCAGTGGGGCAGGGTATGAAGGGTGGGATTGGGGATTGGATGTGTTGAGTGGGATTGTGGGGAAAGAATACAAGGTATGAGATATGAAAGTGGGGATGTTGCTGAGGTGAAAACCTCGAATGAGAAGTACAGTGATGACAGTAGGAGTATGTGGGTAGTAAGGACGGGTTTTGGTATGGATTTGGCGAACATGAAGGCCAAATGGTGGAAGAGGCATAAGTATTGTCTTATTTACTGAACTCTGACGATGATACTTTTGATCTGTTTTTCAGCTGAGCTTGTGAAGCTTCTGTATGGCCTATGTGAAGTTGATTCATCTTGTTACCAGCCCCAACTCAACCAAGTTCTTGTGGCTGCATATGATGCTACCCTGTCTGAAACAGGTGAAGATCCTAGGCATGGTTGTTCTTTATTTAAGTATTGGTGATGGAAAGGGACCATTTTTTAATGACAGTGGGACATGCTACTTGTAGATTCTTGTGATTTATCCTTTCTTAATGTTCTTTTCTGAAGTGCAGAACTATTTTGGGTTTTGTTTTGTTGTGATCTTTGAACAATTTCAGTTTTGCCCCTGACTTTTTATCACAACAACTAGAAGCCTTATAGGATATGGACAAAGTCCACATGCATTTACTCATAGTTTGTTGCTGTCAGCATGAGCATGACATAGAATATCTCTTTCCCTTTAAGATTATATTTAAAAATTGTATTCTTTCTCGCTAATATGCAATTTATGTCTTTTACTTTTTCAGATCAACACTTACTTCTAATGATCAAGAATTGCCATAAAGACACTAACAAGAAGTTTGAATGGTAAGACTGCTGTTATTTCAGTAACATTACAGAGATTTCTCAATGTTTGTAGAAAAAATTCTAAGATTTTAAAAGATATATGGTATAATTAAAGATAGAATTAGGTGGTAAAAGACACTGATAAAACAAAGACATTGTTAAGATATAATGGCATGCTCTTAGCAGGTTATGTTTTTCTTCATTTCTCATATAGATAATCATTCAGTAAATTGCGTGACAGATGTCATAGTCTTATGAGCCGGGATAATGAGTTATGTCATAATTGCATGTAAATAAGTTAAACAAGTCTCTTGATCATGTCTAGACTGTACTGGACAATAAATGGAATCAGCAGTTAATGTTTTGACTGACAGAAACTTAGTAAATGACAGCACATTCTCTCTTTCCACCCAGCCCTACATTGTGGGGGAAGTCAGCAATTGAGCATCAGTCTGTCTCGCAAGTCCTGGGGCCCAGCTTGGACAAGCAGGCATCAGTCAAGGCAGTGCTGGAGCAGCTGGACAGCAACCGTTTGCAGGAGTCCATTCTGAACTTTCCTGTCAGGAGAGAACATCAGGTTGGTATAAATGAGAGTGGTAGAAATGGAGGGTCTGGAGATGCATTTAAACAGGAGGCAAAGAAGAAGTGACAAATGAGATGCACGACAAAAGGTCCAAAAGAGGGAGAACCACAGTGATATATCTGTATGGGTGACGCTGTGGAATAAAGTCTATGAAGAAGGGAAGACACCTAACAATGGCTGTATCACTAACAAAATAAAAGGATGGGGGATTTTGACTGTTGATGTCAAGTATAGTTTTATCACATGCGCAGTACAGGGAGACTACATAAATTGGCAATAAACTCAAGACATTGCACATTAGAAATGTGTTGAAAGAGACGTTTAAGAACAGGTTTATGGCTAACGATGCAAAATTCATGAGTCTAATCAATACTGTTTTGATTCATCTCTTTATCAGTTTACCAAAGTGGCTGATGCAAGTGAGTTTAAGTCCAAGCCTCACTGTTATGACCCCAACTTCCTTCTCAAGTTGTTTGTACAGATCCTTTCACCAGGTAAGTTACCATTTATTATGTCCCTTAGCTTTGATACATATTTGTACGGGAACTTTTTAGCAACATACGAATCCAATCCAGGAAGCTATCAATATTTTCTGGCTTTGCTTATGTTAGTAGTCTTATTGTCTACCTTATAAAGGAAGCAACAAAACAAAGCAATGTCCAGATTGTAACTATGAAGATTAATCAGTATAGAAATGTATTCCAAGAAATCAAGAGATTTGCAGAACTGTAAGAGTAAATTTTCAGCTGTATTACTAAAATTTCAACTTTGTATTGATGTATGTCTTCTCCATGTATTGTTACATGTGCTGTTCTTTGGGCAGCAGAGGTTGGGTCTGCTGAAATTCTTGGCCATGCCTGTGATTTGAAATTGTTTTGAAGATTGTAAGGGGTGGGGGATACACTAGGCTGATTTCTTGCATTATGTCCTCACTTGGGGTTAGGATCACTAAAACAAGAATGTTTTTCCAAACCAGACAAAATGGTGCCACTGCGCATGTTTGTGGAAAAAGGCTGCTTGAGTTACCTTCTCATAGCTCTGTCCAGCCATGACCTGCAGAATCGTCTCCTGGCTTACCAGGCCCTCAACGACTTCTACCTGCATGCAGAGGGTTCAAAGTGGCATGAGAGGATGGAGGTGACCTTCCTTCTTGACCTTTTGAATGCCAGCCGAGTCAAGGATGGTCAAAAACTGCCCTTTGTTGTAGCCTTGTTCTTTGCTAAAGTTGTCAAGCTGATGCTATTTCCAGGTGAGTGAAATTTTTATAAATTTAGTATTTTACTTTAGCCATGATGCCTCTTCATTACTTCTCACATTTGGCACAGGCTGATTTTGGATATTCAAACTGCTAATGAAAGTCCATTTTGAATGAATGATTTTAGTTTAGTAATGCTTTGCATCAGAATTTAGCAGAGATTAATCAAATATAATCTCTTAGATCCACACAGAGAACATGGACTAAAACAACAATAACTATAAATCCATGTTCATGATAACTAAGTATAAAGTTTATTCCCAAGTTGCTATGTGAACCATGCTGGTCAGCAACATATGACTGAAAAGGAGGCATCAAATGGCACCTGTGAATGAAAAATGTTAAGACATTTCTCAAGTTCAAGGAATCCCAGTTTTCCACATTTATTTCACTTGCATTTGATCTAAGTTCAACTTTTGCCCAAGGAACAGTTTGACATTTTCATTAACGATTCTGTTTGATGCAATATATTCTGATGATGGTTTTGTATATGCCTTTATTCCTTAATGATGGGATGCTTTATATATCTCTGTTTTCTCACAGCGGATCCTTTGTATATGCCAATTTTCCGCTTCCTGGTTGCCAAGCCAGAGATAGACCTGGGAAATGTTCCAGAATTTTACCAGCTTTTCTTCAGTGCTGGCATGCAGGTAAGAAGGATTTGTCCCTGGTAACTTGATGTTGTGAAAGTGGTCAACTTGTTATGTGTAAGCCTATGTGACCTTTCATTGAGTGAGGAATGTGATCGTAACTTGCTTGCTGGCTTTGGTTACATTAATTAGCCCTTAAAACCTGACTCTTGCATGAATTAAAGTGGATCTTAACAGTGAAAAATTCATTTTTTTCCTTTAGTTTCAGTCGGGTGAAATGATAAGTCATGAGCCTTCCTAATATTTTAGGAGCCCCTGAAAATTCCTGGAATCTGTTTTAAAGGTAAAGTATCTGGGAAAACTCTTGAAATTTGCAGTTTTCTCTTGGAATCTCTTGGAAAATTGGCATTTTTGAAAAATGCTGCAAATTATTGTGTCTGAGAAGGGTAGCACTTTATTAGAATTGGTTCTGAAGTGCATGAATGCAAGCCTGAAAGCATTAAAATCTCCGGGAAAATCATTTTTAAAGTTATGGTATGAACCCTGTTTATAGCCTAACTTTGCTCTTCTCAACAGTACAAACAAGAGCGAAACTGGATGCTGTCTCTTCTATGTGATGGCATGAGAGAAACATCAGACTACTGGCTATACCAGAAAAAGCTGATCTTTAAGATCCTCATGAGTTTCTATGATTCAGCTATCAGTGATTCGCAGTCACAGGCAAGTTTCAATATTGAATTCACATATCTAATCTCTAAGGTGATGCAAACAGCATTTACAGTTCTGTAACCTATTGATTTTATATTAGTTTGTTATGACAGTTTATTTTGCACGTGTTTGTATACTTATGACTTTTGCCACACATGAAAATTTTGCAAGTTTTAAAGTGGAATAACACAGGAGGAAAAAATTTTATTTAGAGAAATATAGTGTAAAGTAACTTTTTGTAACTGAAATTGAGGTAAAGTGAGTTTTGCCTGTTACTTGAATTAGATATACAGTATCAAGTCAGTTAAAAAAAACTGAAAATCAGATCTGGAAAAGAAGATGCATTTCAACAACCAAGCACTTTTAAAAATTGTCAAAGTATTTTTCATACCAAACAAAGGCCTTTATGTTGATCTTGGTGTCCAAAAATTTTGCCATTGACTGCAGTCATTCCTGGAAATATCTTTCATTCAAATAGTACTACTGTTGGCATCCCAATAAAAATCTTTCTCCCAAGAAGTGGTCTAGAAAAGGGAAGGCTGACCTCAATCTGTAATCCATTAGCACTGGAATTATTGAAAAACTGAGAAAAGTAGCATTTCACATCTTGATGAATGAAACTGCTGATATGTTGATGCAATCCTTACCTGTGATAAATGAAACATGTGACATTTGAAATACGTAATTATCTCCTTGCTTTCAGGAGTCGGTTCTTCAGATTGTGAGGAATGCCTGCAAGGAGAAGTCTGTGGCTGTGGACCTGGTTAAGAATCATGGTCTCATGGCTTGGTTGTCTTCTGTGGTCTGTGGCCTGTAAGTACTACTGCGGTTATTTTGTTATTCACTGTCCACTGTACTAAGATTCCTCGGTTTCATCCCTTTATTTATCCGAGCGATTTGGCAGCAACAATAAATTTTATCGTCTCTAGAAGTCTAGCATTACAGCAGCAGTGGTAAATTTAGCTGTTGCGCCCAGTAGAGTTATGTGATAGCGAAGTGTTTAAGTCATTAGGGTGATGATGTAAATGTTGTTCTAGTTTCCATATTGAGCATTGTATGGTTCAAAGTTTCAGTGAGGACATCATGTAATATTTTTTCAATTATGACTGGAGTTGAAGTGCACAGCTTAGAACAGCGAGGTCACCTATGCATGTTGATTTCGTTAAAAATCTTTAAAATTTTGAAATCATAGTCCAGCAGATCAGGACAAATTGGGAGGGAAATTCTATCAAATAATTTAGTCTTACAACCAGGAAGGTGCAATATAGCTGTAAATGTGTTTTTGCGCTGTAAAATCCTAACTTATACAAAACACAAATAAACAAACACTTACTATGATCTTCCATTTAAGGCATCTAGTTCTTGTGAATATCCCCATTTTTAAATTGCTTCCTCTTTTTGTTACTTTGACAATAGCATTTTTGATCTGCTCCAAATATTGTGCTGATTTAATCATTTTGACCATCTGATTTCCACTTTTCAGTTCATGACTGTCAAACTTCTTCTCTTATAGTACAAAGCATCCTGAACACACTAATCTTGCCTGTGACATCATGCACACCCTGTGGTTTAGTCTAACAACCACCAGATACCTTGGCCCTCAAATGAAACATGACACACTCCAGCACTCCAGGAAGGAAAGTCAAGCATTGGCTGACAAATCACAGATGGCTGATGGAATGGATGAGCAAAGTGACAGTGATAATGAAATTGATATGAGTCTTCAATGCAGTGCCAAGAAAAGATCAGCACAATCAAGGACCAAAGACAGTATTGATGATAATGAAGATGTCAGCAGTGATGAAGAAGACAACACAAAAGCTGATGAAAAGCTGGCATCAATGGAAAGGGACATCAAAGGACTGAATAGTGGAACATCTGGTGTTCCCACAGCTACTCGGGTGGAGATGGGACTGATTGTGAAAAATCTTATATGGCATTTGAGGTGAGCAAGGGAAGGAACATGATTCAGCTTGCTGATTGAAAGGAGATAGGGGAGAAGGGGAGATGTGTTAGTATTTCTGTGATAACCTTTTCTGAGAAGGGGTGGGTTGGGGTTGGAAGAATCAACTTTGCAGGTCATACAGTTTACACTGCAGTTCACTGTAATGTAACGATTTTGAATTACATCTTTGATCACTGTAGGCTGAAGTATTTCTCCTATTAGGATGTTGACATGTCTGTCTGACTACTTGTCTGTCCATTTGTCTGTCCATTTTCCTGATAGACTTCATTTCTCTGATTGTCTGTCCATTTGTCTGCTGATGTGTCCAGTGGTAACTATCAATCCATATTATGTAATGATTGTTACAACGGAAAATGAAAATCTGAATCTGAATAGCAAAATGTGATTTCTAATTCTTATGGTTGCCTGATTAGAGCACAATCCCATCAACAAAACTTTCCAATGTTTTTTTTAATGATGGCCTTAACATAAAACTTAGAGGAGTATACAAGATTCCATGGACGAGAGATTCAGAACGTCCTGAGACAGATAAGTTTGACTGTTGATTAGACTCAGAATCATGTGTTGAAATGGAACAATGCTGAACTGAGCCTTGCTTTGAAGACGTTGCAGTGGTGCAACCATGGAATGGGTGTTTTTAAGGCTTTATTAGGGCTGATGAGGTGGAACTGGTGGAAAGAAAGAGGAAAATAATTGTCAATTGTCAGAAACAAATATAAAATAAGATAAAGCAACAAAGTATCCTGTTGATTCAAACTCACAAACTGCAGGAGAACAATCCAAATTCATAATAAAGCTGTGAAGGTATGAGATAAAAAGGCACAGAAATGAGTATCAAACAGGAAATTTTTTCTTGAACAACAGATTATCAGCAACTGACTGTAGATAGGATAATAATGTATGCTAATTACAGCTGCCTGTAGATTCAAAATCAATATTTATCATTTGACAAAAGGAGTAGAGCATGGAAAGATTGCTGAAGAAGCTGCAACCATTTTGAGATGCACAGATATCAGTGTTGAAAAGTGTTACCAGGAAATACCCATGAAATCAGTCACTGCAGGGGAACATAAATCGATTGCAAAGGTAGACAGTCCTGAACAAAGAGACTTAGGTTTTGCAGACATGAGTAACCTTCATGAAAATGATACTGAGGATGAAGAGGAAAGAGACAAAACTACGAACATGGAAGAAGAGATTTCATCAAAGCAGAAAGAGAGTACGGATGAGAGGAGAGGTAGTGGTTTGGATGAACAAAGACCGTTATTTCAGTTGTTCTATGAAGCTGTGAAGTCTACTAGAACTTTGAAATTTGTGTGACAAGGTTGATTATTGAACTGAGGCTAAAATGAAAAAGCAGGTTTCTACTGCCAGGTTGAATAAGGTGGTTTGTCTTGCAGCATGGCTTGTGGGGAACTTTCACATTAATTTGAAGTTCCAACTCCTGCCGTTTAGAAGCTTTCATTAATTGTTATTGAGTGTTGAAAGGTCACATTATGGTTATTCTTGAGGTGTGCATTCTTGTCTGACTACTGTAGACTAAGATATGCAGACGAAAATCTTTTGAAGTCTTGAAAATCCCTAATTTTCCATAATCTTGTCTTTGAAAGTCTTGAGTGTGGTGAACTCGAGACCGGTAATGTGGCCAACTTTTGAAATCCCAGCCAGTCAATAATTGCTTGGCCAAAGAATGTAGCACAACACTCTTTGCAATATTATATATTTTGTGATGCAGCCTTCGTTTATTACTTTTTTCTTGTCAGTTGTCTTGTTGTGAATCGTAAGTCTTAAATTTGAAAATCTTTAAAATATTTTCAAGGAGCTGTATTAGCCCTGAAGTGGAGCGGGACAAACAGAAAAAGGTTTAAGACTAATCACAAGTTATTATCTGCTTCTATTTATGCTCCTCAAGAATCATTTGCTGTTTCACTGCATTATCTGTGTCGGTGAGTTAGCCTCCTGAATCTTGCACAGTTGGCCATAATGGCAAAGCACCTCTTTGATTCGTTTCTTGACATGCGGTTCTGGTGAATTGCTATTCTTCTCTGAAAACTTTGACATTACATTGTAATGTTACCAAACGTTGTACACCAAGACATACTACAGTAATTAGATATTATTGTATATTTAACACTGATAATTACTAAATGTAACCCCATTCTTAAAGATAAACTGTTGTTCCGCCGCATCATTTATTCCCGTGAGGTAGCCCTCCCTCTGTTGTTTCACAGTTGGTCCCAACTACAAAGCCTGTCCGTGATTCTTCTGATGGTGTATGATGCTAGTGGATTGTTGTACTTCTCAGAAAAGAGGACTTGTCACTACATCTTACTGTTATCAAATATAATACCTCATACATTTAAATCAGCCATAACAGTGCATATTAGTTGTTACTTAGACTACTAAATATAACCGCCATTTCTTACAAATAAACTGGTGTTCTGCCATATTGTCTATTTCAGCGAGATAAACCCCCGCTGTTGTTTTACAGGAGGCCCAACCTTCAAAGCTTGTATTTGAGATTCTTTCCTTGACAAGTAACATTGCTGTACTTCTTTATAAACAAGGTTTTGTCATAATGTCTTAATGTTAACGAACACAAAGCCGAAACATGCTACAGTAATTAGATATTACTGATTACTACTGTAACTCCATTCTTAAAGAACTGATGTTCTGCTCTATCGTCTATTTCAGCGAGGTAGCCCCTGCTGTTGTTTCACAGCTGGCCCCAATTACGAAGCCTGTCTGTGACTCTTTCCTTGATGTATGACATTTTCATCAGACTTTGAATCAGATCTGACAATGAAGTCCGTTGATTGACAAGAAACTTTATTTTCTGGTTGTGGGAGTCCACAAGAATGTTATGATTGTAGGCACCCTACCCATGAGTGCTCAACTCTTAGTATACGGAAGCCAATTCCCTGTTTTTACGTGGCCATTTTGGTTGTGCAATTTTCAGCCAAGGTACCTGTCACAAAAAGTACTATAACTTGGCCCCTAATGGGTCTATCAGCCTAAAATACCCATCAAAATAACCAGAAATGAATTTTCTATCTCCACAGGATAAAATTATATATGTAATATGGGGTTGTTGTGAATTGTGAGGGAATAAGAGCACAAATATGAAAAAACAAACAAATTCGAACAACAACTTACAGATCGATATGAAGGCAATTCAGGTCTAAGCAGGTCATTAATAACATATCATCACAGTACATTCAATTAGAAAGCTGGCAGGCAAATTTCAGATCATTTGAAGCATAAATAACACATCTGCAGCATTTTTTGTCAACACACATTTTGTCAACAGTCACATTTTGGCCAAAACTTAGCTAAAAAAAACACAGTCACTATACAAACACATACTATTTACATGGTGTATCCATCTTCATCTTGGGCTGAATGATACTGCTTATGGCAAGTATTGGGGTGCATATGAGGCTCATTTGGGCAGCCTTCGCAGTAGAAAGATGTATGCTTACGAGCCTGGGGGTATGGCACACAACGCAGACACGATAGCGGGTGGTATGCTTCACCAGAATATGTTTTGCACCTTTCACTCTGCTGACAGGGTTGCCAGAGATGGGATGACCTCTGACAATATGATCAGCAGCCAGCTGGGATAATTGCTTGACAAGAACATTCTTGAAGGACAGCAGGGTCATCTTTTTCCCATCTGTTTTGGGTCAATGCATGTAGAACGAAAGCGTTCAGTTGGGTAATCTCAAAAATCCAGCAGAAAATTTTTTTCCACCATTTTCTCGTGCACCGGCTGAAGGTGCCATAAGATTCCACACACTGGTCCATCCGATCAAAGCCATTCATACTGTGGTTGTAACGATCGATGACTGTTGGTTTATCTACTGGACCAGACCGTGTGTTGAGAGTGGTGATCTTCACTGCAGCATCACTACACACCATCACACAAGGCTTTTTTGTCTCGAAACGTGACACACAGATATTTGAAGTTTTTTCCCAGGAACCACTGCATTTCTCTGTGGGCCAAAGTTGTTGTCTTCAGCTGTGGGGGGAAGTCTTTGCGGTTGGTGTTTACAGTGCCTGTGTAGTAGTGGCCCTTCTCAGACAGGTACTGAAGGAGAGGGTAGCTGGTGTAATACCGATCGGCGTAAAGATGGTGACCTGGGGCACATGATTGCAAAAGCTTGTCAGACACCTTTACAGCTTGCTGACTGTCCTTGTCTAGCAGGGCATTGTATGACATGTTTGTCCCAAAGTAGACCAACAGGTCTATCACGTATCCTTTGCTGCTGTTGCTGAGGCCAAAAGCATTTACGGGATATTTTTTAGGCTTGCTCGAGTTGAACATATTTTTATGAGCCCACCTGCCCTTTCACCCCAATCACCATTACATCAAGTTACAGATCCTTGAAAGGGTAGAAGGCTTGCTGAAATTACTCAATCAGCTGGTTCATAAATGTTTCGATTTTCGCTTTGCCCTGCACGTCTACTTCGCTGACCTTCAACATCGAATGATACAGGGTTTGGAATCGTGTCTTGTTGAAACATCTGACTGAACCAGGGCTTACACATGTGGGGCACCTGTATTGCCCAGTAATCACTGACCTTTGGCTTCTTTGTAATGCCCATAGCGATGATGACAACAAAGAATTTGTAGAGTTCGCCTGCTGTGACCGAGTACCAGGAGGTGAACATAGAGCGGCGCTGAGAAGGGTTATTCTGTTGACAACGAAACGTGGCGTAAGCATTGATGCTTTCTACAAGCCCCTCGATTAGTGTATCTGTCAAGAGAGTCCGCGGACAGAAAATTGGTGACGAATCTGGTGGTATGACTTCCTCATTCACACCAGGGGTTCTCGGCGGAACATGCTGAAAGCTGTTCATTGTAGAGCCAGTTTCCACCCTTTGCCACATCACACCATTAGCTGTTGTAGAGGCAGGGGTTGTGGATCTAGATTCTGATGTAGAAGGGAGAGGGGATCTGGATCTAGTCTTTCCCTTTGCAGGATCCTTTCCTTTGCCTCAGTTTCCAGTCCTGGATCTGCTGTTGCTAGGTCCAGGCTCGTCATCATCCCTCACAGCAGATCTATCTTCTTCATCATCATCACTTGAAGAACAGATGATAGCGTAGGTTCTTCTTTGCCAGAGTCCACCTCTGAGTCGGAATCTGATAGATCTAGACCAGAGTCAGTATCAGAACCATTCTGTCACTCACATATAAGCTTACGGGCCTGTTTGGACATTACCCGCTTTGGTCTTTCGCTCATGTTTGGAAAATAGCTGATCGATGTAAACAAACTAAGACAAGACTTCAAACAACCCTCCAACTACTTCTATTCGTTTTCAAATGGCATTATTTGCCTTGAAACTTCTGGTCTAGATAGCCAGGTTTATTTCTCATAAACATGGACTGGCTGTGATTTCAGTAATTTTCACTGTAACCGGGGAATAACACGTGATCCTACACGCCAGCTGAGCTGGTGCGCCGTTCATATGTTACTGAATATGCGCCAGCTGAGCTGGCGCACCGGATACTAAGAGTTAATGGCATGCCAGGATTTATCAAAATACTCCCCAAAGACACCACTAATTTGTGAAATACTCTGCCTGAGCTCCTTATAAGTTTCTTCTTGAAAAGAAATCATCATTATGCAGATGATTTGTGATAACTTTTCGCTCAGTTCTGAGGGATAACCTATTATTGAATGCTGGAAAGCTTTGTCAACATGCCATTTGCACAGCACAATATCTTTATGAGGAATAACAGTTTTGAGAGCTGCCACCTCCTTAAGTCTTTGTGATGATAGACTTAATCTGATTTTCAATTCCCGAATTGTTCTTCAAGAACAAAGATGACATGTTGAACACAGACTCTGTCTTTGCTTTCATATCTAAGGCTGGTGCAGGTGACATCGCTGTTCTTCTTTGGAAACAAAATTTTGTCATTACATTTTAATGTTACCAAACACTGTACACCACAACTACTACAGTAATTAGACATTACCGTACATTTAACACTGATTACTGCTAAATATAAGCCCATTCTTAAAGAAAAATTGATGTTCTGCCGCATCATTTATTTCAGCGAGGTAGCCCCCATTGTTTTTTCACTGTTGGTCTCAACTGCAAAGCCTGACATTTTTACTTCTTCACATATTATGGTTCTGGTGAACTTCTATTTTTTCCTGAAAACAGGTTTTGTCGTTACACCGCAATGTTACCAAACACTGTACACCAAACATGCTACATGTACAGTAATTTGACATTACTGTATTTTTAACACTAATTACTACTTAATGTAACCCTATTCTGAAAGGTAACTTGATGTTCCGCTGCGTCATTTATTTCAGCCAGGTAGTCCCCGCGGTTGTTTCACAGCTGGCCCAGCACAAACCAGTGTGTGATTTTTTTCTATGGTGTATGATGCTAGTGGATTGTTGTACTTCTTAGAAAAGAGGACTTGTCACTACATCTTTGTGTTATCAAATATAATACATTTAAATCAGCCATCACAATGCTTATTAGTTGTTCCTAATCACTACTAAATATAACCCTCATTCCTTACAAATAAACTGGTGTTCTGCCATATTGTCTATTTCAGCGAGATAACCCCCACTGTTGTTTTACAGGAGGTCCAACTACCAAGCTTGTGTTTGAGATTCTTTCCTTGACTTATGGTGCTAGTGACGTTGCTGCACTTCCTTGAAAGCAAGGTTTTGTCATTTCATCTTAATGTTGCCAAACACTTTTCACCAAAACATACTACAGTAATTAGACATTACTGTACATTTAAGACTGAGTAACACTTAATGTAACCCTATTCTTAGACAAACTGATGTTTCACTGCATCATTCATTTCAGCAAGGTAGTCCCCACTGTTGTTTAGCGGTTTGTCCCAACTACAAAACTTTCTGTGATTCTTTCCTTGACATAAGATGTCTGTGACATCGCTGTACTTCTCTGAGAACAAGGTTTGTCATTTCATCTTAATGTTATGAAACACAATACACCATACACATTACTCAGCCATCCACAATGCGTCATACGTATCACTGATCATTAATAAATGTAAACCTATTCCTTGGAAATCAACTGATGTTCCACTGCGTCATCAATCTCCGCTAAATATCCATTGCTGTGTTTGACAGTTGACCCAAACACAAAGCCTTTCTGTAATTCTTTCCTTGACTTATGGCACTGGTGACTTCACTGTACTTTTGTTAAAGCAAGGTTTTGTTATTACATCCTAATGTTGCCTAACGCTGTTCACCAAAACACACTACAGTATTTAGATGTTACTGTACATTTAACTCTGGGTACTACTAAATGTAACCCCATTTCTTAAAAATAAACTGATATTCCACCATATCGTCTGTTTCAGCAAGGTAGCCTCCACTGTTGTTTTCACCATTTGCCCAAACTACAAAGCTTGTCTGTGGTTCTTTCCTTGACGTATGATGTTAATGACATTGCTGCACTTCTTTGAAAGCAAAGTTTTGCCATTTCATCTTAATGTTATGAAACACAATACATATTACTCAGCCATCAACATGCATCATACATATGATATCATATCACTGATCATTAATACATGTGAACCTATTCCTTGAAAATAACTGATGTTCCACTGCATCATCAATCTCTGTTAAATAGCCGTCGCTGTTGTTTCACAGTTGACCCTAACTACAGTTTTTATGTGATTCTTTCCTTGACTTGTGGTACTGGTGACTTCATTGTACTTCTTGAAAACAAGGTTTTGTCATTACACATCTTAATGTTACCAGATATAACATCTCCTGCATTTAAATCAGCCATAACAGTGCATATTAGTTGTGACTAGTCATTAGTAAATATAAACCCATTTCTTAAAAGTAAACCGATGTTCCACCATATCGTCTGTTTCAGCAAGGTAGCCCCCACTGTTGTTTAACCATTTGCCCCAGCTTCAAAGCTTGTCTGCGATTCTTTCCAGTGACATCACTGTACTTCTTTGAAATCAAGGATTTGTCACTATATCTTAATGTTTTCAAACACAACACATTATACATGTTACCCAGCCATCACCAACCATCATAGTTATCACTGATCATTACCAAATTTAACCCCTTTCTTAAAAATCATTTGTGTTCCACTGCATTGTCTATTTCAGCGAGCTATCCTCCATCTATTTTGGCAAAATATCCTTCTATATCTTTCACAGTGGTCCCAACTTTATAGCCCATCTGTGATGCTTTTCTTGACCAAAGGTTCTAGTTACTTACTGTACTTTTTCAGTAGAAAGTTCGCCACAACGTTTTAGTGTTATCAAACACTATACATCATTTCTCTTTGCAGCTAGTTTAAATGAAACTTAAGTTACTTTTTAGCTTAAGCAAGTTATTGATAAGATAGAAAACCTAATGTGTGTACTTTCACTAGATGACAAAATTTTCACCTTGCGTTATTCTGGCCACAGATATAGTTGTTTGAACTGAAAGGGGGTCACCTCAAGCCATAGATAAAAATTCTGAGAAAAGTCAGACTGGAAGAACAATTGTATGTATAATTCTTCCAATATTGCCTCAGAAAAAAATTATATTTATCAGCAATTACTGATTATTTTCCTATAGATTTACTGATTATTTTTTTTATAGAATTTCTGCAACAAATAAGAATCTAGTAGTAGATGACCTTATTCACTTTTGTAGTCTATTAGCTCATTTTTTACAGTTTAGCAACATAATCTTCATTTTCAGTGACTGCTAGACATAACATCATGTAGACTAGTGATCTGCCATCACATATATACTGGTTTTCACTGATCATCACGAAAATGGACTCCTATTTCTTAAAGATCAGTTGATGTTCCATTGCATCTTCTATCTCAGTCAGATAGCCTTCAGTTCTTTCTGAAAGCAGCTTCATTAAAGAAGCAAGTCTTTAGATGCAAATAAAAATCGTCTTTGCATGAAGGTGAACTGTATCTATGCTCAGCCTATTTCAAAATTTCCTTGGTAACATAAGGAGCGCAGAACTTATAAACTACTTTGACAAGACTTTATGGAACTCCATCTGCAGTGATCAGTTTTTGTTTCAAGCGAAAGATTACCTGTGACTGTCGAAAGATCACTTGTGACTATTAGCCACGTTCATTTTAATCAGACTTGGAATCAGATCTGGCAATGAAGTCTTTTGACCGGATCTGGCAGTGAAGTCTGTTGATTGACAAGAAACTTTATTTTCTGGTTGTGGGATTCTCCAAAGTTCCCATAAGTGCATTTGTTATGAATGTGGTATCCTACCTATGAGTGCCTATGGCATATATCAAAATATTCCTCAAAGACACCACTGACTTGTAAAATTACTCTGGCTGAGCTCCTCGTATGTTTCTTCTTCTGAACAAATCATCATTTTGCGGATGATTTGCATTAACTGTTCCCTTGGTTCTGAGGGATAGCCTCTCTTGGAACACTGGAAAGCTCTGTCAACATGCTATTTACACAGCACAATATCTGCATGAGGAATACTAGCTTTGAGAGTTACCCCTTCGCTGAAGTCTTTGTATGTGAAGACATACTTGATCTGAGTTTCAATTCCTGAATTGTTCTTCAAGAACAAAGACAATATGTTGGACACAGACTTTGCTAACGTGTTCATAATGAAGGCATAGGTGACAACCTGGTCATAATGATCACTGTCTGATACCATGATCATGTATAAATCAAGGGCATATTTAGTGCATTTACTTCATAAGTGCAGTCCATGAAAAGAACTTGTAGATAGTTCTGTAGAATATTCTTCATTTGCATCTGCAGAGAAATTATGTAGGCAACATCTTCACTGTGTGTAGTGATATCTGAAGCTGCGCTGGAATTTTCTTGCAAAACCTCTTTCAGACATTTTAAGCTCTTTCTTGCTCACTCACACCATCATCTGATGTTTTTCATTCTTTTCACATGATTGTGGAAATCATGTGGCTGCAGTTTAACGCTGTGTTTGTTCAGAAATGTTGGGCAATTCCAGAGATCTTTACACAAGTGCACCTGTCACCAGTAGTGTTCACAAAGTAGCCTATCTCTTCAGGGACGCCTGAAAAGCATCACCTTCAAAGTATTGAATATGCGTTTAGATTTTTTTTGCTCTCTATTGGAAAGAGCCTTTGTGCTCCATGTATAACATCCAACTATGTAGTCCTTTTTGATCATCCACATCCTTTCAAACTGTTCATGAGCTTTGTTATAATTATTTTGTTTAACAACTCACATGTTAGAGCAGGGGAATGGGCTTCTTCTAGGACTTGATTATTAATGGTGCATAGGAGACCTACATAGCCAAACAATTATTACAACTATAAATAAAATGAAAAGAAATCGTAAATCAAATTTTACATCCCCATAACAGAGTCTGGTTGTAGCCAAGTATCATTTTATGTATATACCTATGTATAAGTGTTTACTTATTTGGCGACGTGAGTCTAGCCATTAAAGTTTACACAGTTTTACTTTTCAGACTTCACAAAATATATCTCATATGAGATTGAAGAGAAGAATCAGTTTCCAAACTGAAGCAAAATACCCACGTTCTGTTCTGTGCTTCGTCCGTGGCTGTCAACTTTTATATTGACAAACAGTGGCAGTTTTTATAACTGCTGTTCATGAAATCTTCACAGACTGAAGATCAAGGAGAGAAAAAAGGCAACTTAAAACAAGTTGGTAACTCAACACATGCTGAAGAGACTTACCACTGTTGATGGGCTTGGATTACTGATGGGACATCTCCTAATTAATCACTTCTCTGTCTGCAAGACTGTATATTTCAGTCACATCTGATGATCTTTGACATCATTTTTATTCATTGTTTTTCACTTTCTCTTTGAATTGATGATTGTCCTGCCTGATGAATTTGGGCAACCCCTATTTCTAAATGCTTTGCAATACTGAAGCAATGACAATAACAATACATGTAATTTACTAAGCTCAAGTACAATGCGATACATGTGACCAGGCATACATACTAAAAGTTAAGATACATAAATACAGATTTGTGTAGGCAGGCATGAAAGCTATAATGAAATGACTATATAAGAAGATCTGTGACAATTCTTACATGAATCAAGGACACTTCCCGAAGCTAGTTTCATTCATAATTAATTTCAAGATGGATGAGAATTCTCAACATTTTCACCTCTTTACAGCTCGTTTGTGAAACTTTATCATCAAGTCTGGCTCTGCTTTTTTTTTTTCCGGGGGGGG
>JAWQUT010000570.1:207660-250731 GCA_033807755.1 Ellobium chinense | reverse complement strand
GTTCCGTCATGGCTCTCGTCGGTTTTATACTGTCTTCTTTTGTAACGTCTGTATCTTTGTAGTCCAGAGCATCATATTCGCAGAAATGAGAAAGGAAATTTTGCCCTCCTCTGCCATCTCCAGCAGTTAAAGCATCTTGCAAATCGTGTTTGTCAATTCAAAAGAGAGTTAAGGTATGTGTATAGTGCATGCAATTTCATACCTTGTAATATAACATGAGGAGAATGGTTTTTAACATGGTTTGAGCTTCTGCTCTGGTCTTTGGTCAGTTAGCCATCTGTCGGTTTATGAAAGTTTGTATGATTTAAAGTTTCTGATGCAAGTCTGGTACAGATTCACAGAAATGTCTGATGAGTTTGAGACCATGTCAGCTACGGAGACATGGGATGTTTAAGTGGTTTCTGCAGACACCCATGAACTCTTTCTAATAAACAGACCCCCCACGCCTTTGTAGCTTTCCTTGATCTTGAACAGATTCGCCCATCGCTCCAGGTATGTCTTGATTCTTGATCCTGATGAGAAACATGCCCATGTTCTCTCCATCTTTAGGCTTATGCTGCCTGAACATGAGCTGATAGCCTAGCCATTCTCTGTCAGATTGTACCTCTTCTACAGGGCCTCCTTGACTTTGTCTTAGTCCCTGGCCTCCTTGACTTTGTCTTAGTCCCTGGCCTCCTTGACTTGTCTTAGTCCTTGGCCTCCTTGACTTTGTCTTAGTCCTTGGCCTCCTTGACTTTGTCTTAGTCCTTGGCCTCCTTGATCGACAATCTGCAGAGACAATCCAAAGGCCTCTCAATTAGCAGGGCAGACAGAGAAGTAGTCTAGATGGTTTTGGGCCAATCAGCAGTCTCCGCGAACCTTTCAAAGTGCAGTAACCAGCTAAGTCGTCTTTCCTATCCTGAAATGCAGTTAGTTTTGGCCTCTTAGAGCTAGCTGTCTTGGTGGTTACTTGCAGTCTTACCATTTCCATTCCCATGGTGGTGTCTCTCCAGCTCCAGTTCATGCTGTCACTGGGCTAGAAGGAAACACCAATGCATGCAAACGTTATATTGTCACCAAACACATAATGTATTATTCACAGCTGCCTTCATCAGTAAGGGAGTCCTTCTTAAACTGACGGCGCTGAAAATGAATAGGAAACTAATTTTAATTCAGTGTATATGGAAACCTTTGCTTTCCCTGAAATATCAAATAAAACCAACCCTATGATTCATGGTGAATATAGGGGGAAAATACATTTGTTTCATGTTCAAATTTGTTTACGAAAAGTGGCCCACTTTAGTTTCTACTCGCTAAATGGCTTATCTCTATGGGCTTTACATAATTTTATCTGGTCAGTTGACAGGACGTGAAACAGTGATGTCATTAACTGGATTGTTATAGCAGCATTGTAAAAGATCAATACTGCAGTAGTCATGGATCTTACCTGTATACTTTTTTCATCAAGGTTTGTCATTCAAATCCTGAAGCTTAACACCCATCCTCTTTCATTACCTTCGTTTGTACATTAGAGTCTCATATTGTTTAAACTCTTTTATATGTGGTCCCTGAATACTGATAACAGCCTGTTTGCAAGACAGATTGTTTCAGTGGCATTTATAACATCGTTTCTCTTCGCGGTTTTTCTTGTTTTCTTTGAATTGATGGTAGTTTTGCAAGCAACATTTGAGCGACCATTTGTTCTAATTGCTTTGCAATACTGAAACCCAAGATCACTGAGAGCTGCGTTGGCATTCTCAAACGTTTCATCACTTATGTGTATCTCTTTTACAAATGGTTCTGTGGCACTTCATTATCAGGTCTCAATTCTTTCTTGGCTAATGTAAAGGTAAAATCTCATTTTTGAAAAAACGCAAGTTAAAAGTTTTGAGTATGTTTGACCTCTTAGGGAAATCAGCCATTCTGAAACTGAAGCACAATACCCACGGTCCGTCATGGCTGTCGTCCGTTTCATAATGTCTTCTGTAACAACTTCTACATCTTTGTAATCTGGAGCATCATCCTCTTAGGAAGATGAGAAAGGAATTACATTTTTTTTTCATGAGTTCTAACGAACAAACGTGTATGTTCAAGATGTTGGAACACTGATTTTTATGTTCTTTGGCATCATTTGTCTCTACCAGATATCCGCCGTAAATGTGACACTTTATCTGAGCGAGGAAGTGGTTTCATGTCCTTTTCTTTGTAGACGCAAATAATAGCTTGTCACCATTCCATGACCACTGTGCTTTGGTCAGTGTCAGGTTTCTTTGCTAAGGTCTTATTTTGTTGGAGAGAACTCAGATTCTGCTGGGCTTGGCTAACTTTGTCCACTCAAAAAATATGAAGGCTTGTTTGTCGCAATCTCAAGGTGTAGGCTGAGTGAAATGATTCAGCGTTGTCATGTATTGATTTGTATTACAGTCGAAAGATGGTAAAAAGTCATCTGCATTGTCAGACCGATACAGTGTGGCAATATTGGATTTTACCATCACCCAAATTTTGACACCCCATGAAAATTTCAAGCTTAGGAGTATATCGACTCGTATCACTCACTAAACAAAATATGTACGGTACAGTACTACTTTTCCGCCTACTCGAAGCAATTTCATCAGACTAGCACTGTTGAGGCAGATGAGTGAACATCAGTTTGATACAGTCCTCTTACTCACTCATTGTGTACAACCCAATTAATCCACTAATATATAAAATTCCCCTTTTTTGGGGCCCTGCCAGCCAGTGTTAGGGCGTAGAAATATGTAAAATGACCAGTGATCTAAATAAAGCATTCACTTTTAAAGTTTCAGGTACAATTTGAGCCTTCTAGATAAAAAAAATAAAATGTGTAGGCCTATGTATTCGCACGCGGTCAAAACCAGCCAAAAGAAAAATTGGGGACCAAATCAGAATTTGAGGTGACCTTTTTCAAAAGACATTTGTGAAAAATTTTGGGCGTTGACCCCCCTTTTTCTTCCCGTTGAAAGATCGGGCAAAAAAAGTGCTTTAACCTCCATGGAAGAAATTTCCCGAAATCACAGTGGTATATGTAGAATAACACAAAATGTTAATAGGGCCAAAAGAAGAAGAAACAACAGGTGTCAAAGACCTGCAGCTTCCAGGAGGCATAATTCACAAAACACGCAAGCGCACTGAAAAATTAATGAGTGGTTCCCCTTACAATCCAGTGCTGTCAGTGCAAGCTGACAAGAAACAGCTTTTAAAAATGGTTGACCATGTCTGCAGCAAAGGTATTATTCTAGTCATCTCTGAATTGATGTTTATTTGTCTTTTTGCTTTTCCATGCCTGTGTAGTGAGAATGCTGAAAATATTACACTGCTGTATAGTGAGAATGGATAATGATTGGTGAAGTGATTGGCTGATGGTGATTGTTGTTTGATAAGTTTACCAGAAAAGTCAATCTTCCTAAATAACATGAGGAAATATTTTTTTTTTGTATATGTGTAGTTTACATTAGAATGTTGGCAAGTAAGTTTGTAATCCAAAGATTTTGCAGGGATATCACTGTTCTCTCAAGAGAATTCTCTGAAATCAGAATCTCTGAAATCAGAGAATGTTATCTTCCACAGAAAGCTGTTCAATGTTATTTTGAGAAACTGTTTGGGCAGGGAAAGCATAATTATAAGTAAAATACAGTATGTCATTTTTTTGGTCTATTAGTTCTCTCTTTGCCTGGGATATTCTTTGTTATTGTCTGCATAATATATTTACTCAATTTGCACTGCCATGTTTATTTCATAGAATAATTATATTTGTCTTAATGATATAGTCTACGTGAAACTGTAGAAAATTCAGAGAATTTAGTGGAAATGAAATGGTGTCCCAGGTTATAACAAGATACTGTAATAATGAGAAGCAGCAAAAAGCAAGGGTAATTGTTAACTGCACACTTTGCGTGCTTTCTTTCCATATTACCCAACTTCCTAGTATCTCTGAGAAAACCACAAGAATACATTAGCAAAATAAAAAAAAAAACTTTACAAGGGGCAGCCCCAAACATGGCAACAGTAATTGTATTTAATGGAAAATGCATTAACAATTACCACATAACTTGCTCTCTCCTATTAGTTAGATTATTAGACAGTTCCTATCTTGGCCACAGGTTTCTAGATTGACATTTCCTCTATGATGATTAAATGATGACCTAAATAGTGCTTGTTTTTTTTCTTTCTTTCAGTGCCAAAAGTTTTGATCTTGCTCCTTTGTATGCCCTGATGTAAGATATGCCTTTGTTCATGGAAAAAATGTACTTAATAAAGAAGTACTGTATATTCAATATCAAGATCCACCTGAATCAGGAAATGATAGAATAGTTATGAATCCATGCTTGGTGAAGTTCATATTTAATAACAAGGTATACTTAAGAAAAGAGTACTTAATATCGAGATTCCACTGTGAATCAGTTGCTTTGTGCATTGCTATTTGTCAGCACATTTATGACTTACCTGAATGTGAGTTTGATAGTTTTTTTTGTTTTTTAATTGACTCAGTTCATTCAACAGGCTCCACACCGGGGCCACTTCTATGTCTGTCTTTACATTGAAACCAGTATAGACACTATTCGTAACACGGACATTATTGCAAGACTTAACCACTATTTCAGGCCACACTGTGATTGAAATGGTAGCTTGATGGTTGTTGTAATGAGCAGATCTCATACAGTGCACTCTGGATATGGACATTTTGTAGACTCTTTTTGGGGGGAGGNGGGGGGGGAAGGAGGATTGGGGAGACATTCTGATGAAAGAGTGACAGAATCAGTAATATCACTGGTTTCATATAGACAGCTCTGCCTCAGTGCATCACCTTCAAACATGGGAAAGTTGCAATTAAGTCAAAGATGTGATTAAATGATACAATTTTATGTAATGTTGGAAGAATGTTACAACTGTTTTATGAAGAGTGATCATGAAGAGTAGTCATTGTATGTTTTATATCGACACTACAGCAACTTTCAAGACCTAAGATATGAAATGAACAGAGGACATTATGGCTTGGATAAATGGAAGAATTTGAAACAAGAGAAGACAAGCTTGTGTGCATGATTTGTGCAATCCAGTGGAATCCTCTTGTTGTTCAGCCAGAGAAGTTATATCGTCCCACCAGTTTTAAAGAAATACTATCCAGCAGTAAATGGTGTGTCCGAGAGAAGAACTGACAACTGCCTGTTTCACAAAACGGCTGAAACCAGGGAATGTCCTCCTTCACCTTGGTGGTAGATTATCACATTCATTTCCCATTTTGTGAAACTGGCAACTGATTTGATGATTTCATGAAATTGACTCTCTTCTTTGCACATTGAAGTCAATGGTAGTATGAGGTTGTACATATGTTTGTCACCTCCAGTTTAACCCAAGGAAAAGGGTAATAATCAGGGATTGATTTTACATATTGCAATAACATGTCACTTTTAATTTCTTGCTTTGTTGAAATGTTGGTGCTCAAAACTGAAATAAAATATACGACCTTATTTCCCGGGTTTTCTTTGTAGTCTGTTGTGACCGGTCTGTATGAAACTGTGATGCAGTGAATAGAGCCTATATTCGTGATTAGTGATAAAAGAAAGTGACTGTTGCATTTATTAATCATCAGTTCCAGCGTCTGTTCTTCTTTCTTTCTTTTTTCTTTGACTCCTTCATTCTTTCTTTTTGCCTTTATTCTTACATTTCTCTGTGTTTTTTCCTCATTTCCTTTCCTATTTCCTCACTTTCTTTGATTTCCTGTAGTTTATGTATTTATGTTATTGGGCTAGCGCCTAATAAAGGCTTTGAATCTTGAATCATGTTCTTACCCTGATCTATATTGGCTCCACGTATTGCTATTGTGGCGCCAGTAGCGAATTTAGAGGTAAGACGAAAGCCAAAGGGTCATGGCTCAGGGCCCTGCACTGGAGGATGACAAAATGCTCTGAGGATAGAAAAGAAAAAACAAAAATAGGAGTCGAAAACAAAAGAGAGGAGGAGGAATTCTGTTGAGACTCACTTCTGATGCTCCTGTCTCGATGGATATTAGGGTTAGGGACTCACCTCGACTGATGCTCCTGTCTCGGTGGATATTAGGGTTAGGGACTTACCTCGACTGATGCTCCTGTCTCGGTGGATATTAGGGTTAGGGCCTCGCCTCGACTGATGCTCCTGTCTCGATGGGCGGTAGGATTAGGGTTAAGAGTAGGGTTAGCGTTAGGGGATAGAGTTACAGGTATAGTCTAGGTCGTATAAGTTCGGATTAAGAGTGTAAGTCTCACTCGGAATTCCTCCCTGCAGGGTTGTTTGTAAACCCTTGCTTGTTAAAGCAACTACAATATGTTTACTTTTTGATTCTTTCAATGTTAATGTGTTGGTTTATTATTGTTATTGTTGTAAAGAAAGGGAAACCCCATACCTTTCTCAGGCTTAGTGCTCCGTGGACCCTTAAATAACCCCCGTGTGGCGCAGTAAATTTTCTGACTAGATCTAAGCGCAAACACGTTACATTATATTTACAGTGAACGATAATTCATAGTGAATGGAATGAGTAACAGCAATTAATAGTTGCGGTATCACTCGTTAGACGGCCAAGTCCTAGATTTTGTTTGTTTTTTTTTCTCTTAAGCTGAATTTGATTTCATGTAGTTTTTTTTCTCATAAAAAGCATTATTGTGCAGCATAGTAAACAAACTGCCCTACTTGTTTGGTGCGTTCTCCTGCTGACATCACAAAAATGGCCTAGACTAGTCAGTGTTTGATGGGTACAGCAAGATACCTCGTAAAATGGTCAATTCAACAGGAGACCAAAAAAAAACCCCAAAAAACAACAAACTAAGTGGTGTCATTATAGCATTGTGGCAAACTGGCAAGCTCCACAAACTTGGCTCAACTTTTCTTTTTTGTTAAATAATAAACACATAAATCCACACTAAAAGGCACAGATCTACTATCTATCTATGAACTTCCACAACGTACATCACAGCCTTGTTCGACTTATACACTTTATCTTTGTCCTGAACAGTTTGTCTCTCGAAACTTGGGCGTTTTCAACAGGCCCCATAAACATCATTGATATTTACATGAAATCAGATTATTCAATTTGTATTATTATTATCAATTATCAATTATTGTTCTGACGGCTTTCATGCACCCGATAAATTCAATGAACTTTGAAGTATTGCTGTATCTACCTTGAGATGAAATGACCAGAGGGAAATAATATAGGGAGAAAGGAATGAGTGTAAATGGGCACGAAGGATGTAGCGGATGAATCTGGGAAGGGACAGAAAAAGTAGGAAGGGGCGAGGGGAGAGTGGTTTAATAGGTAACTATGTTTAATCGGTAATGTGAAAATTTGTTATATTAATATAGTGCCTTTGGGTCCTGATGTATATTATTTTATGATGACCACTGTGCTGTGCTTGCGAAGGTAGATAGAAAGACGTGGGGCGGAGAGGGGTGTGTGTGAGTGTCAGAGTGCATATTGTTATTTATTGTGAAATTTATTTACTGTGTGTGGCCAAGAGCCTAATAAAGTTCTATTCTATTCTAGCGAAAAACACTCCACATCGCACCACGACTTACATCTATCTAATCGATAGTTTTTCATTTCCTGAAATTTTAGCTTTGCGACAATGCATTCCTGAATCAAAAAACAACAACAACAAAAAAATGTCAGTTGGCAATTTTTAATTTCCCGAAATTTTAGTTCTGAGACTTAAACAAACCCCGAAATTTTAGTAACGAGACATCACATCTGGAAACATAGCGAGTGATTTAAAAATAAAACACACAAAAAGTTTGCCTACTTTCAAAGTTTAATTCAAATTTTATGCAGTTGAAATAAAGCACATACATGTACATCAGCAGATGGATATTGCCTGATGATGCTACAAATTTCAATTTAATAATAGCCTTGATTATACTCGTGTTACAGCTGAAGAATTAAAAATGCATTTCTCAAAAGAGCATTTCCCATGTGAGTCTGAAATAATGATAATGACCCTGGCAGACCAGATTTTTGACTCTTTCTCTCACTCACACTCTCTCTCTCTCTCTGTTTGTGTGTGTTTGTGTGTGTGTGTGTGTGTTTGTGTTTGTGTGTGTGTTTTTGTGTGTGTGTGTGTGTGTGTGTGTGTGTGTGTGTGTGTGTGTGCTTGCGTGCGTGCGTGCGTGTGCGTGTGTGTTTGTGACTAAAGTATACTACCTAGATCAATGAAATTTGCAGCAATAATAGAATGTATCCGTCTATCCAGGTGCTTAAAATTCCATTCTCGTTTCTGTTTAACTTTTAGATTTACTGAACTTTGTACACAGTAAACTTTTTTTTCCCCTGGGGTAGAGAGAAGTCATCCGGTACATATTTGCTTTATAGGATATTTGCTTTACAGCATGCTTGTGTAAACTGCCGCTTTCCGTTTATCTTGATTCCTCGTACCTGGTTATCTCCGGGGATGCGAATTGACAATAAATCTATTCCTTTTCCATGCAAAGTAATAGTACCTGTTGCATTCCTGAACTAGAGAAGGATCTTTGCAGATATTCTACTTAGATATGTGTCATCTAAACCATGATATTTTGTTCATCCCATCCGCCATTTTTGTTCTTTCTGTATGGATGTGCTACTGTATATTATTTCTGTTCCCCAAGAAAACTGCTGTTGCAAATTATCACAAATGTCCATATTTTTGAGGCCTTGTTGCAATTTTGCAGATTTCCGCAAATTTAGGCATTTTCTGCGAATATGGTATAAATTTTGCTGATTTTGGCCAAACAGTGCACTTTTTCTGCCAGCGTCGCAGTACTGCGTGATCAGGAGCAAAGAAAATGTGTTCCATTCTACATCTTTGCAACATTTCAGTTGTAAGCAATGCAATATGATGGTAAATATAATGAAATTATGAAGCTATTTTTGCAAATTTTTGTGCAATTTTTACCACTTTTTGCATGCAAATTTTGCAATTCTTGGTGCACATTTATGGGGTTTGAAATGCAATTTTCTGCAGGGATAGTTATTTCCTAGGCAAAGCTTGTCTAAAATGAGTGCTCCGTTGGCCGTCAGTACCATGAGTCAGTGAGTACCAAGAAACATTTTCAAAAAAAAGGATAAGGATAAGCATAAGGATAAGGATAACTTTATTTGTCCACAAAGGGAAATTTGCCTTGTTACAGTGTGCTTACAAAACATAAATATCTGTGCAAACACACACACACTCCTTCGCTATCACACATACACACGCACATACTTCCACACCCACCCACAAGCAACCACGAACACACACATATGTAATAATACATCCCCACCCACACACACCCACACACACACACACACCCACACACACACACACACACNACACACACACACACACACACACACACACACACACACACACACACACACACACACACACACAAACACAAACACACATAACACACAGAACTGAAAGAAAGTTAGGAGCAGAGAGAAATACCATGAGAATCTCCAGACTAAGTATGCTCTTGGGTGTTGGGTCAAGTAAACTTTCTGAGGACCTCTTCTTATCGAGATCTGCTTGAAAAAAAATGAATACTGAAATGACTGAATGACAGTGAATTCATGCACGTGAAGGTATTACTTATTAAATGAATACTTATCATCGAAGTTTCACTGTACATGCACCAGTCTCTACTTTTGTCTATAATGTGGCCATGCGAAACCCACCTGTCCAATTCTAACTACACTTCTTTTATTGCAGATTTTTAGCAGGTGATAATAAATCTCCAAACCTCAAACAATATCTAGATCCCTGTATGTAAAACAGTAAAGCTCATAAAATTTAACACAAGGATTTGGCCGAGAAGAAAAGTGACTTTTCGGGGAACGATTAGGTAATTTCATGGGGGTGGGGAGGGGGGAGCTATTTTTGGGAATAACTTCATTAGTTATCGACCGGATTTTACGAAACTTTGTTTGGTGCAATTTAAGAAGTTGTCTCTTCAAGCTTATAGCTATATTGGACAAACTGGTCCGGGTCTGAACTGGGTTATTTGGTGTACTTGATGTGAACTTTAATTTACTTTAATTTTTTTATCTAAAGTTCTGTCCACATCTACTTCGAAAACAAAAAAACAGAATGCTGATTTCTAATATCAAGGGGAACTGATCTGATCTGAAAAACTACTCAGTTTTCGTATAAATGAGCTACGTTTGGATCTTAGGGCTTTTTCTCCAATGTGAACTGAACTTGATCTAAACTGACTTTTTTTGGGGGGGTAAACTTGCCCAAACCTGCGCCGTACAACCAAAGACTATGAGATCATTTTGTAGTCTTTGGTCCAGCAACTAAATTTTTACCACATCCAAGCTACACAAATACAAGAGACCACAGAGGAAAAAAAAAAAAACAACAAGAAAAAAAAAGGCGTCATACCATACCATACTATGCTACGCGTGTTCAGCTCCCTGGAGACTGTGAGACTCAAAACAGATTCCCATCACTTGTACTTCCCCCAACCCCGTCATTTGTCAAGGTAGGTGGCGCAAACGAAGGAAATGGCGCCTGGCGGCCATTAGCGCGCGCAGGGTGGACTCGAGAGTTTAATCGTCCATATCAAATTCCCATCTTCCACAATGGCATGTCCACTACGAACGTGGAAATATTGCTTTTAAAACAGCGTGATCATGAAAATAATTGTGATATTACAACCATAAGGTGACAGACGCGTCAGATTAATATTTTAGCATTTTTAGTGCAGAGTTATAGCCATGATATGAGCGCAGAAAGTGAAACGACGAGTCTGAGGTGTTGAAATGAAAGTCATATGAGCTGGGGCCTAACATTCATGCGATTAAAATGCAATATTTATTGTCTGCTGTGATGAGAAATGTGTGAAATGGAATATTTCCGATGTAGAATACCATTTCAGTATTCTTCCTGTTTTTTTTTTTTTTGGTCTCCTTGAAATTAGATTTGAAGCAGTGAGTTGCCGGATCATACAGTGCGGACTGAGCGATTTTTGTTTTTCTTTCAAAAGAAACTGAAAGAAGTGACGCTTTTACAGCGAATATGCGGGGTGTCTTTTACTATGGTCAATAATTGTTGACACTACATGCAAGAGAACCCTGCAGTTCAAATAATTCTATTCTCGTGGCGTTACAACAACAAAAGCTGTAATAGCCTTAAGAAATGACCATGCATAGAAGGAAATAGAAAAAAGACAAGAACAGTTTCTAAAGAGAGGACCTAACAAAATATTTAGGCGGAGGAGCTCATAAGCTAAGTCACAGGCACTGTATCGGATCTACTATGTTTTTCACGAAAATACCACCCATTCGATAAAAACTGAAAGAAGAAGAAATGGGGGAAAAAACAGCAATGGTAGTAACAAGAGTTTTAATGTACCTGAACTGCCCAATTATGTGTTTTTCGGGTAAAGTATAAAGTAGCACCAACTGACTTTATCATGGTAACACAGGACTTTATACTAAGCCATTTAAAAATAAACAACCTGTGTCCATTTTCATGAAGGTAAGAGATGAGTGGACTTCATTTATCTAGAAGTTGAAGATTGCTTCACTTATTCTTCTGTCTCTGTCTATCTGTCTGTCTGTCTTTCTCTCTCTCTCTCTCTCTCTTTCTCTTTCTCTTCCTCTCTCTTTCCCTCCCATCTTCATCCCCTCTTCCCCACGTTGGAAAACTTCATACTTTTCGAGTGCTACCGCAGGCACTGAAAAATAATACAGAGTAATGGCTGTGACGTCACAAGAAGCCAACTATATCCCAAAGTGTGGGATAAGCCGCACTACGTGGGGAGAAGAACACGGTTTTCGCAAGTGTATTGTGACATCGATGGGATGTGGTTAAAAAGGAAAAAAAAAAGGGGGGGAAGGAGGAGGGAGAGGGAAAGATGTCTACGGATTTTCCGTTCATTCTTTTCTCAACGGGTGAGTGGACACAATAGAGTCGGTCCCTTAATGACGTCATATACAGAGACCACAATAAAGCGTCGCCATGATCGCATGCGTCCATAGCAACACTGTCTCTTCATACTCTCGATGCCCAACAAAACGGCCATCAGCGTCACGGGGGAAGACAATAACGATTAATCGTCTTAATACGCGCTCATACAAATTAGTTCCTGCCCCGAACAAAAGAAGTCCCTCGCCAGGGTTCCCAACGAGGGATCAGGGAGGACAAAAAGCTGTCGTGATTGCAATATAAATATAAGCTTTTAAAAGTCTTTTTTTTTCCTCCTGAAATATTTGGCCATTTTTTTTTTCAAAGAGGTGGGAAAGAGCTGGAAAGAGAAATCAGTAGTTGCAGTGTTGCAATATCCAGGTAAACGTCATCAGAACAGAAATTCGGGTTTTGACGCACTTGGACTGCCAATAACGCCACACATATTGTTTCAGCAGTTTCGTGGTTTGATAGCAAACTTCGAAAATCTTTACTTATGAAATGCATCGATAATGACACATATCGGAATACTGCACTTTTTTTTGTTTGTTTTGGTTTTGACAACAAACAACAACAGTCTTTTTTTTATTTTATTTACTATAGTTCTGTAAGGCCAAACCCACAAGACTATTAAATCATACTACTATACATTACACCGCATTTACCGGTTGATTTAACTACCAAAGAATCCCTTAGCTAAGTGCAATTTTATGAGAGTCAGAAATGTTTTTGTTTCCCCCGTAAAATTTGGATTTTGGCGTTTATTGGGCTATTGCAGCCAAGCGGCGATGTGTAGGCATCTTCTAACTGTCTCTTAAAAAGAGGGAAAGGACAGGATAAAGGTGACGAAGTACTCCATGTTGCATCGAATTTGAGAACAAGGGTGGAGGGGGAGGGGGAGTAGGGAGCATAATAAAATTGTGAAAGCGATCAGGAAAGTTAAATCTACATCAAAGGTGCAAAGTTCTTTGATATTTTGTGCTTAGATATTAAGAAGGGCGATGTAAGAATTCATATCTTGAATTTTCTAAAATATTTTTGTATTTAGTCTGTAGCTTGGCTACAATAAGTCGTTGCACAGGCAGTCAAAACAACAAAAATATTTTTTGAATGACAAACTACAAATGAACAGCGCGGGTGTGGGGGATAAAGAGAACTGTTTAAATAAATAGCCATAGTGATTTGGTGACATCAGCACTTGAAAAAAACATGACGTAGAGAAGAGGTTGATCTGGCATAACTGGGCGGTATGAAGTTGGCAACCAGGCAGCGAAGACGAGTGTGCTGCCTAAGAGAACACTTATCGAATATATCTCAACAATTTCAACATCGTTCGGGTATATCATTATTTAGAAAAAAATAAAATAAAATTAACCAATTCATGAATATAAAGTCATAACAGAGAAGTGTGGAGAGCACATGTGATTATTAAAAACATGGACCTTTTTTCCACAGCTCGGCAGTAGGTCTACTGTTGGTTTCGGCGAATTTTACCACGAACATCATGCATGCTTTTTTTTCTTTTGTTTTTGTCTTTGTGTAATGAATATTGTAGGGTTAATTATGGGCACATGTACCTGTGTGAAGGTAGTTCTCTGCATCATATTGTCAGTTCGCAAATTTAGGTTTTTGAAACTCTTCCTTTCAGTGGCAGGTTCAGTCTCAAAAAGCATAATGTACCATTTAAATAAAAAGTTAAGGCTAAGAAAAATGTCTCTGAACCAAATTTTGATGCATAATGATAAAGAAAAGGTGCCTTTAGCGTCTGGAACAATAAGGTCGAACACTGGATCGCCATACAATGGGTGAACGATACCAAAACATAGGGACCATTACGGATCAATAGAGGACCACTTCAAATTTGTTACGGCCGAGGTAAGACGAGAAAGCTAATGGAAGCTCGCACGTCTAAAGTAAAAGGGTGATATCGAGTGATGGAGGCCGACTGGCCAAAATAGCGCACGCTCCGAGCGCAGACACCTCGGGGATTGTCTCCGGGGAACTCAGACGTGCCTTCATCTCATTGGTTTGTTTAGATTGAGTTCTGTTCGTGTGCGCATGCGTCTACATAAACTATGTTCTTTTTGAGGGCTAAGCCTCTTCCTGGTACATTGACGATGCTCATAAATTGAGGGTAAGGGCATGGTAAAGGCCTACCAGCAGACTGGTTACAAGCGGAAGTTAACTGAATTGGGCAGACTGTAGTGTCCACAGTTATGTGGACAAAAAAACATGGGATGGAGGAGGAAGGGGAAGAATAAAACATGTCTTGTGTGTATGCTGTTATTTTTCAGGGTCTGGGAGAGGAAGTGTGGATGTAGAAGGAGGAAGGATGTACTCGAGGGATATATGTCCTTTGACAACAGCTAAATGGCATCCGTTTTCACCCAGCAGGAAGTTCCCAACACTGTCTCCTTCAGACTTCCAGGACTGTGTTCCTTTAAGATGCATACTACTACTAAGAATGGCCTATGAAGAAGAGGCCATTACCGAGCTTGCTTCTTAATTTCACATTTCTGACGGATATGCAGAATGAATCTAATGCTGGTCATTGGCAAACCACCAGAGAAACCGATCTAGATTTAGGTCTAGGTAGAAAAGAAAGAAATTAGAGGCTCAAATATTTTGACGGGGAGAACGCCGCGATGAAGCCATATAATACAGTCAAACATTCACAAAAAGACGTTGTTGTTACTTGTAGCTGTGCATTCTGATAATTTGTACTTATATCTGAAAAACTGTTTAACGCGCTGACAGATCTAACAACTAGAGATAGGCATCGATAATCTACATCGGCTTTGACATAAGATAATTTAAATACCTCCCCCTGAAGTACGAGAAGAAAGTCTTTTGTCATTTAAGACACCCCAGTTTCCTAGATTGTCATCTGTCTTACAGTGGGTTAAGGAAGGCGAGGTGATCTAAGAGGTGACAGAGTAAAAGTATATTTCATACATTTTTGTCAGTGCTTACGAAGGTTAGAATATCCTAACTAGTTTGGTCAGTTACTTCACACATTTTCACTTCAGTCTCCAGTCTAGCTGTGAGGAGGAAGAGGAGGAGGGGAGGAGGGGTAGGAAATTTTGCCTTGAACCTTTTTTTTTCTGTACTTTTGTAAGTTCGTCATTAATATTTAAAAACATGTTTCTTTCGCTGAAGTTAGTGTGATAAATAGGATAAAGGGGGAAGTGCTCAAGAAGAAAAATGCAGAGAGAAAATGAAAGAAGAAAAGAAAGTAATGTGGTGGGAATCGAACCCGCGACCTCTGCGTCGGCACCCATCGCCCCGCCGTCAGTTTGGAATCAGGTAGACGTCTATACACGACCACGCCGCCACGCCAAAAAAAAAGTGGCTTAGTGGCCGGGGTCTTTCCTGAAGCCGAACAGAATCTGAAGCCAAATCTACCTGATTCCAAACTGACGGCGAGGCGATGGGTGCCGACGCAGAGGTCGGGGGTTCGAATCCCACCACATGATTTTCTTTCCTTCTTTCATTTTCTGTCTGCATTTGTCTTCTTGAGCACTTCCCCCTTTATCCAATGTGACTCCTATTACTTAGTGCACCGTTTCAACCTTGTATTACACCTGAACACAAGTCGACAATATAAAATACTGTTCTCTTCTTTGTGCACAGACTTGTGACATGCATGTAAACCAGTTAATTCATTAGTTTGTCATGCTCAATTTAATAAACTCCAGCGCCACGCTAGCAACATCCTATCTCAGTTTCAACTTATTAAAAAAAAATAATAATAATCGGATGACGCACCTCTTCCTGCATTACCAAAACACTGAATAATTTCTGCCAGGCCATATTATTATGACGATGCCTTAAATGTTTTTGGCCCTAAGTTCCTTGACCCTTGCTTTTCCTCCCGTTCCTCTCCTATCTTGCCCACAGTGAGATCATGTGAGAACAGTCGGTAAATATTTGCCAATAAGATATAGACTAATGTAAAATGAGATTTTGTCCTTTTTACCGCACATATACGAAGTCCAGAATTGACAAGCATAACGTTTGTGTTGACTTTTAATGTCATAATCCAGATAATAAGATTTTGGAAGAAAAAATAGATTTGGATAAAACCTATTTTTATTATCATGAAGAGACCTACTTTCCAACTAAGTTGTCCTCTATTATTGAGTCGCAACATGAATTCCGTTGATTTCATCAGAACGTGCTGAAACTCGAAACAATTGAATACCAGTATTTGCAAAGACAGCCTTCTAAATATGTGGAATACGCCCCAAACGTTAACATCAAGTACAAATAGGCCTACGTGCACAGAGAAGTTAGTTAGCTTCATTAACTTCACCAAGTAGTATCCCAGCATGTGGCTGTTGAAAGTGAGAAAAAAACCAGGTGGCCTGGGCATTTCTAAGAAGGTGGATGACATACAAGAACTAAGAAATATAAAATCAGCAATATGAAATGGAGTTAATTCGAAATGAAAGCTATAGATTTTCGCTTAAAATAATCAAGCAACTTTGAGAAGAGCCAGGTGTCTGAGCATTTCGTGTGGTCAATTCCACGCCCACCGAGTTCGCCAAGTCGCCCCTCCAAAGAACACAGGAGGGGAGACCCGAGAGTTGCAAAGAGGCTTTTTATGAACTCCTATGGGGCCGGACGGGTGGTATCCTCCGGCCGAATTGAAATGGGGGTGTGGAGTCGTAGCTTATCCCCGCTTAGGATCCCCGTGCCGGCAGGCCAATGACTGGGCCTACTTTCGGGCCTCTGGGTGCAATGAGGTCCTAGCTGGCTACCCCGACTCGCCACTCCACGGGGGTAGTCTGCGTTCGAGGGGAAGTGGGATGAAGGGCCACCCGCCCTAAGATATCGGTGGCTCTGCGGACTACCCCCGTTCTCCGAAGGGTCTAAGGCTGCGAGCGAGCACAATCACAAAGCTGAAGTTATAAAGGGACTTATGACGTACTTACTAGGGCCACGCGATCACCAGAAGTATTCGTTACCAATGGTATGGGACCTGCGTGCGGTAGTTGTGACTCGATCGGTCCATTGGGTAAAGAAAAAAGATAAAGATCCCGGACCGGTTTGCTGTTGCAAGAGAGCGGGGTTAGCGAATGCTCACTAAGATGAACACCCACCCTATTCCGTATCCCCAGGGCAACCCAGACTGGGATCCCTTCAGCTCATCCCCGCCTCCGGGTCCTGGCCACTCTACCTCTGGGCACTCAGCTTGCGTTGGACTGTTGCGAGATACCCTTTGAGAGACGGCGGTCCTCCTGTCTATGGCAGTCGGACCACCTGGGGTAGAGCTCGCCCACCGGATAGGAAAGAGTGCGATGGTCCACGGCTCCCCTGCGTGGCCCCATCAATGACTGGCACGGTCGTTACGCCGTCGGGCATGTATGGCCCTAAGCGCTCGAAACACATGCCTCAACTGTGTCGTTGTCCCTATGTCCCCCCCGCCCATGATGGCGAGACGGTAGACTCATGTTCCGACCGCAGATCGGTCAAGCAAGACCCTTCGGCCATCTGCGAGGACCTAGACACGTTGCCCCGAGGGCCGGTTGGCCTGTGTCTGTGGCATAGAGCCCCAACACATTTTGCCGATCACGTCCGGTAACATTACCAGGGGCGCTGATCGTTTCCAGTTGCCACCTCGTGGAGGTATGTGTGGAGATCTTGGGCCAGGCCTTGCCATCAGCCAAGCCCCCCGGCTCGGACACTGGTCGTAGCCTTCCTCATCCCGCAGATACCGCTCTTTTTGGGAGATTCGGGCTAGCGGCCCCAAAGCGTCGTCACCGAAGCAACTTTGAGAAGAGCCAATATACACAGAGTAAATTTAGCTTTTAATTTGGCTGTGAATAGAAACAGTTGAGAAACTATTCAGTGAGACTAGTTGGCCTTGTCGAAAAGCCATTTTGCACCATTTCAAAAATTTTTCAACCTCCTGCTCCCAAAGGACTTGGAAATGGATTTTTTTGAACCATTTGTGATGATTACATCGATCAGAGCCAAGCTTGAAATCTGGAGGACAGCCGGTCTGGAGCAGTCTCTAAATTAGACATTTTAAGATTTTAAACGTTCGATTGCCTGACATTTTGGGAGTGGTGATCAGGTACGCAGAAAAGGTGACTCTTTCTGATCGTTGGCTGCGATTAGTTCAAAGTACTCGTTAAAAAATCCGATCGCATGCAATGTAATTGTATGTTGAATTTTGACTTCAGGGCTATAAATTGCTTACTAAAAGCAATCCATAGTTTTCTTTGTGAATCTCTCCGTCCCTTTGTTTGTTGACTTCCTTCGCTACCCACTAATGACTACCAGTCACTATGCGAAATGAAAGCGATTAGCAAACCGGAATACCACGAAGACGTTTATCTCAGAGGGCCTCCTGAAACGTAGAAAGCGTATATTTATGAAGTAGATTAGTCAGATTTATTAAAGAACTGAGGACAAATGAGATTAAATTATTTTTCTCTATCTCACTGATAGATACATATTAAATTGTTGTGAAAAGTAACACGAATCGCAGACATCGCTTCTCCTGCCAAGATCATATACCTCCTGAGACTTGAGGTACTGCAACTCTCCAATTATTCTCAGCTGTTGGGAGCATGGATGCAGTTGCTATAAAGTTAAGAGAGGGGTTAAGCGGCAAAGTTAGTTTTTTTTTCCGACTTTTTAAAAGTATACCTGCTTATTAAAATATGTTCCAGTTAAATGTAAAGCGCAGCTAGGCGGCTTGCTATTGACGGGATAACATTGCACTATAGGGATAGAAACACTTTCACTACTGGCAATGATGAAATGTAGAAATTCCACCCCCGTCCCACCCCATATTAAGAATTAAACCTTTCACTTCAAGATAAGAGAAAGCGCTTACGCTGGTAAATTCTTTAACGGAGTTTTACATAGACAACCTTGTCTCATTCTTAACCGCCTTTTAAAATGATAGAAACGAGATGCTAGCTTAAAAATTACAATAGATTATGATATTCGTATGTGTAGATCTACATGACGTATCTCAAAGGACGGCTTTGAATTTCAAAAAGTGAAGAATTTATCATACACAATACACCAAGATACTATTCCCTTGACGGAGTACTGAGATAGAACTATCATGCAAAAAGCATCTGCCAGGGTGTTATACCAAGGGTTAAGATACTTTTGCATGAACAGCTATAATGTTAAACGTTGAAGACCCTTCATTAAAGTTTGGTGAAAATATGCAGTTTGTCTTAATGTAGCCCAGTGGGAGTGTAGCACTGAGAAAGGACCAGGCAAATTTTGGAAATGTAGGAGAGTGAGTCAGACGATTATTAAATCAGTAGACTTTGAAGTGTTTTTTAACAAGCAGGATGGGCATTTCGGCATAGGAAATCGGAAGGGAATGGTGAGCTTGAGGAGAAGGGAAGGAGAGAGGATNGGGGGGGGGGGGGGGGGAGAGACAGACAGAGAGAGACAGAGATAGACAGAAAGAGAGAGAGTGGGGAGAAGAGAAGAGAAGAGAAGCGAAGAGAAGAGAAGAGAAGAGAAGAGAAGAGAAAAGAAGAGAAGAGAAGAGAAGAAGAGAAGGTGACGGGACGGGACAGGACGGGACGTGACGGGACGGGTAGAAGAGGGGAAGGGAGGGGAGGGGAAGGGAAGGGAAGGCAAGGGAAAGGAAGGGAGGAGAAAAGAGAAGAGAAGAGAAGAGAAGAGAAGAGAAGAGAAGAGAAGAGAAGAAAGTACTGTGTGCTTTTTTGTCGGAATAGGCAACAAACCCACACTGACTTCAATCACGCTTGGATACATATGACACACTTGTATAAAATGTGCCTTAGAATCAGAATGGAATGGCTTTTTTTTGTAAATTATTACTTTTGTAATATTTTTTTATCTTTACAAATTAAATATTTGAGTTAATAAACTGCAGTGGAAGTTATGCATTTGCTTTGATCACCCACTTGCCTTTCCACGGTGCGATGCAGCATTGCAGCAAGTTTGCGGATGGCTTGGAGCTCGTGTGAAAACAACGTTGAAGCTCTCATAACTACGGTTTTTAAATCACACCCAAACATTCTTTGGAAAATACTGTTGGTATTCTCTTCTGTCTTTCTTCCACTCTCTCCATCTCTCTCCTGAAATGAATAAGGTTCCATACATTCCTCTGGCGCAGGACCCCGCGGACGCTAAAAAAATGCACCCCTGCCTTGGAGGTACTGTATTTCTTAAATCTTTAATGAAAATATTAAACTGCTGTGTTACATACGGACACTAGGGTTAGATATCTTCACTGCATTGTATTATATGTTGTGGTTTTCAGTATGATATTTCGCCATTTATTGATCTCTTACATGGGTACTCTTGTGTTGCTACGTGCATCTTAGAATAATAAACCTCTGACCTCTGATAATAACAAATTTATCACTGGAACTTTATCAGACAAGTGGCTACATCTGAAATGAAACCCTTAAAAACACCAGGTCACACAACAAAAATATGTGAGCGGGCCAAGGCCAGATCATTCGATAGAAACCATTGCCTGGAAAGTTCTGGAATGGTGTCCCTCCCTTACTGTGCTGAACACGAAACGGAAGGAAGGAGCTGGTAAGCATATATAAACTTCAAACTGATAGCCCCAGTAGGGTGGCGTCATTTTTGTGATATTGGTTGGTGGAAGGATTAGTAAACTGTAGAATGAAAAGAACCAGCTCCCATTTTTTTCCGCCTCACCGAGACCTGCACCTTGTTCGGCCTGCGTTGGATCGCCGACCCGGAATTGTCCGGCACATTGAGAAGTCACTCTGGCCCCGTCTGCACTCTCTACTTTCCACTGGTCTACACATAGATCAGGGGTTCCAAGCCAATCTAAATCGGCGTACCCTTTGATGCAACCATGCCAACCCGAGTACCCCTTTGAGACTTACCAAAAATCCACTTTAGTAAAGGTAGGTCAATCTGTCACTTGCATATCTCTTGATATACTGCTCTCCTTGTGCACTCTTTTGAAATGAAGGATACGCGTACATACCACAAGCTGGGAACCAATGCCATACACTGAGCGTGTTTGCAAATGTGAATGAGGTGTAAGTCGCTATGTGCATTGTTTTACTTTCAACAGGTTACTGATGTAATATAAATGCTTAATATGTGTGTTTTCATCATTTTTTTTAAACCTTCCATTATTCTGGCGTAAGAAATTGTCATTTACAGTGGCAGGGGGTGACCCCAGTGCAATGGGAAAAAAATATGACGGAAAAAATTAATTCAGGATTAAAGAATAATTCTACATTTTAGATATCATTTAATACTTCTCAGCAAATAAAAACCCCAAAACTCGAATTTATCAACAGTTATTAGCCACTCGCCAGTAGAATCAATAATTTTGCACACAGGCACGATTTTGCTATCTGCAGCAAACAAAAATACAATACTGTTGGCTCAAAGCACACTACCAGTAACTGCCTGAAATCTAACTTCCTAGTCAAGGGACATAATCCTCATATTGACTGGCTGTAAACTATAATAATGAGCTGTAAATCTGATGCACGGTAAATTTTTCTTTATTAGCTTGATCCCGTGTATGTTGACATACATATATTATAAAGGTTGTATTCTGCAAAGTAGGTCAAATATAAAATTTGGTATCATATAGAATCTTGAATCTTAGATCGTTACCGACTAGTCTATATCATTGAAGTTCATGACTGTGAGCTCCAAAATTTTAAATCCTAATTTTTTTTTTTTTTTAATAAGGAAATTTGTCTCTTTGTGACTCCCACCTGCTCACCTACCCACATCCTTCTTCCCCTTAACGCCATCAGAAAGGAAATAGCTGCATACAAATCCACTTCGTAATTATATTTATTTATTATATATCAGCACGGCTGATTTTTGATGAGTTAAGTATGACTCAACAAGTCCTTGCCACTTCAATCTTCAGGCTGTCTTCTTCAAGCTTCCCCGCACAGAACACTTTCCTCGATATAACGATAATAATAATAATAATAATAATAATAACAATAACAATAATAACAATAACAATAATAATAAAACTGAGATTTAAAAGTATCATATTATCCAGGCTAATGTCCGATGATATAATTATCCCCCCTTCCCCCCAGCAGGCCAGATCACTGTAAGACTTTCTCAAGTTTCTGAAGAGCATACAACGCCGCTGCTATATATATAATCCACAACCCAATTACCTTATTTTACCTTATGCCGCTACCCAAGCTATGACGCAACGATTGTGACTTCCGTGTTTCAGCACGTGATCCAAACCAGGAATGCAAGCATAGACTCCACTGAGTCAAAGACTTTTGTGGTGGCATGTATAAAATGTTTATTTTCTAGCTAGTTTCGTAAAGAGCACTTGGACTTTTTGCTGTACCGAACCGACAGAGAAGGAAAAAAGGAATGCCAGAGAAGGCAGAAAGAGAGAAAAGAGGGGAAAAGAAGAACGATAGAAATGAAACAAATGGCAAATGGCATTCGATTCGTCCCAGACATCTGCAAAATCCACAGTGGATCACAAGAAAGCACGTCATAGCTTATTATTGCGGACCACAATATTTTCGGAATCACTTTCATATTGTGATGAAAAAGGAGGCATGGTGGCTAGTCTATGTGGGCCGATGTTTTCCTTTGGAATAGAGAAAAGGGATAGAATCGCCGCCACCAATCCCCAACCCTGTTATGAGGGGGACGGGAGAGAGGAGGTGGGGGTGGTACAGCAAAGGCCAGGACATCCTTATGATAGGCATTAAATGCTGTGCTAGGACAAAACACTGCAAGCTGCTCAATAATATTATACGGTGTTTTGTCGTTGCACGGCGACAAAGCTGAAGTCAGTGACGTATACACGTAATTTCAATATCTATTAACGCGAGTACTCACAAATCCAATGTCGTCGATATCGATGTTGTGATGTGACTGCGATTCCACGAGGTAGGCTTGCTAGCATCTGAGGTCAAGGGTCAAAATAAAGTTTCGCTGATTATTCGAATCTCAGGTTCACTCGGTTGTTGTTAGAGTTTTAGTTACTATACGCCATATTTTGACAAGGGTCAGCTCTTTATTCCTACAGCCCTATACTCCCATAGCTTATCCTCATACAGCCCTATGGTTCCATAGCCCTATGTTCCCCATGTGTAACCGGGTGGAGGCAATGAATATTACAGTATTCTCTACTCAGTATTAAGTAGGAGGAATGTAAGCTCAGTCGGATAATTTTTCAGATGTTACATATTATTTTAGGGAAGTGTGTCACTAGCGATTTTATCAAATTACTGTGAATGATCACTTTTGAGAACAAAGGCCGAAAAAACCTACACTAGAAAATTTCATGTCCCTGCCGGGAATCGAACCAGGTCTCTCAGCTTGCAAGTCTGAACGTGTTACCACTACACTACAAGGACGCCAAGTTCACAGCAATATAATTCTTAAATACCTACTACCTGAATATGTTCCCTATCTACCACATGCGAGCCTAGTGCTCACCCATGACCCTAACACACTTCCCAACTGCTCACATATGTCCCTGGATATTTGCCATGAGTGCATTTTTCATCATGATGCAGGTTAGAGAACACCATGACACTCTCTCCATAGTAACCTCACGGGCCCTGCTTTACTCTCTTAACCGGTCATGTTTTGACCCATGTGCCATCAGTTGGGCATCCTTGATCCAAATCGTAACCTATTATACTTTCAGTTCCAGAACAGTCATAATTTAGCCTTATCCATTTCATTTAGTAATAGACTAGCAGCGATCACAGATTATTGCTGCCATGATAGGCTGTCTCAGCTTTTAAGCAGTGTAAGGGAAAAGATTTTCATTTGTAGGAATATAAGACTATTGAAATACAAGAACGTGGAATATTAGGCTCTGGGAACTTTTTTTTTTTTTGACACTGTCGGGAACCTTTTAGGACTCATTACTTTTGGTAAATTTGAGCCTAAAATAAATGTAAATGACAGGAAACTTCAGAAAATATAATAACTAGAACGAAAACAACAGTTTGGTTAGTACATGTATTCATTAAGTCAGCTTTTGAAAGTGAGTACTCACGCGAAGGGTCAGTATCGAGAGTATTCACTACCGCTATAGAGCACAGCTATAGTCAGCAAGTCCGTGCTGTGCTGATGATGTCTTTGCAATGTTACGGGGTGAGGGGTGAGGGTGAGGAAGTGGCGGGGGGTGGGGGAGTAGTGTCAAATTTNGGGGGGGGGGGAGTAGTGTCAGATTTTAAAATTTTTTTTTGGAAGGGGGATGAGGTGGGGTGTGGGGATAAGTGAAGTCACTTTGTAACCTTGTTTTTTTGGCTATGGACGCATGGGATAGAGAAATGGACCAGCAGCTGAATTTGGAAAGTAACATTGTTTTTTCACTACAGATCACTTCAAAGGGAAATCCCAGTAATCATGGAATCTCACAAAGTGGTTTCCAGAGCTCATAGCTAAACTCTGTGTCAAAATAACAAACCACTTTAATAATGATGTACATCCTGACCCTTCGATCCAAACAGAACTTGGATGTGCATGTACGTATCTCCTAGGACTAACATTCTCGTGTCGTATCCGATGTATCCGTGAGGTTGTTTTTTTTTTTCTTTTGTAATGAACTATTCCTACGTACAGGGATACAATTTCTGGGCAATAGAGTAGCTAATAATGTTTCTGCAAACTTTTTATTTCTTCTGAGATCCCAACACAAAACTGATCGAATGACACAATTTTTTACACGTTTCCCAAATGACACTTAACAAGTGGACATCGACTATTCCACGGAAGTAAATGCGTAGTTGGGGATAACATGTTCTAAGGGCCAAGCCCAGTGTCAGAGCAACAACCCACAATACGATTTTCTTTTCCTGAGTTGTTGAAGCGAATCCCAAAGAGACAAGAGCAACGGCACCTACACAGCTTGAGCGATCAGTTTGGTTTCTTTTTTTTTTCGAAAAATCTGCTTTTCCAACGAGGGAAACATTTAGGCATCGACTTTTTCAAAGAATGGCGTGCGCAGTTGGGGAAAACCAGGGCATAGGGTCAAACTAATGTCAAATAAATAACAAACCACTTCAAATTGATTTTCCCTTGCCGATTGTTAAAGAGTGTTCCAAACTTACAACGACACCAACTGATGGGTCGGCTAACAGTACTAGATTGAGTGATTCTTGGACCACACAAACAACTTACCATCGACTCTTTCATGCGATGCACAGCTGGGGAACAACAACAAAAATAAGGATCTGGACCAAACCATTAGTTAAAATAACAAACAAATCTCATGATTCTCTTTTGCTCATTTGTCGACCCAATTTCTCAAACAGACCACAGCATCAATAAAAAAAAAGAAGAAGAAACTCAGTGAATAACAAGCCTTTTTAAGGTTTATCAAACGACTTAGAAACAACCAGGTCTCTACTTTTCATGCAATGAGCAGCTGGTCCAGTGTTTCGGGTCAAACTTTATATCATAACAACGAACCTTTGTACTTGTAGAATGATTCTTGTTCCATGAGATACCGACACGACTAAGGAAACAGGGTTCGTATATTGCGGAGCATTCACCGCCAGCCATTTCATTTCCTGATGCTCTAATTGCCCCTTGACACCTAATTCGAGGGGTGCCTGCGCAAAGACTGTATTGTTATGTGAATTCTATAAGAGAAATAAGGCCTTTGCACAGGTACCTCTCTGTGTTCCTTTATTTAAAGAAGCATTAAAATTCTTTCAAGTGGATTTTTTTTTTTGCCCCAAACATAAGCCGCGCTGGCTCAACCAAGAAAACTGGTGTTATACCATTTCAAATTAATTACAGTACTACTCTTGAGTTGTTTTATTAAAAGACCGTATATCCACATCAAAACAGAATTGATAACATTACTTATAATTTGGAACATAACACGTTCTTTCATATGAATCCTTTTTTTTTTCCAACAAAAGTTAAACCGCACTGGCTTAACTAAGGTAACAATTGTTTTGGATTCCATACCAAAATAATTACAGCACCACGCTTGAATTGTTTAATTAAAAGACCGTATATCCACATCAAAATAGAGCTGATAATACTACTTATAATTTGGAACATAGTGCATTTGATAATCTGAATCTCGGGTCGATATATTAACAAATAAGGTGGATATTCATGTTTATTAGAACCACAGACCTATGCCCAAAGGACTTAAAATAAACCCGAAAGAGATAAACCTGTATCTTAGAGATCTGATTCTGGAACACTTAAAAAAGTATTTTAAAATAAAGCTCCCATGTGTATCTCTGCTCCTTTATAGGAGAATAAATGCTATAACAGTAACACTGATCTAATTTGGAGTGTACAACATTACCTTTCACGCAAACAACTAAAAATATTCCTACCCACCCAATCCCCTTCTCTCTGAACAACAACGCTCTTTATTCACTTCTCTCTTCGGCGGTCAATACGTTCTCAGAATGAACTCTGCACCGGACGTGTCTTGGTGTTGCCTTTTAACCAGATTGGGCGCCTTTTTTTCATGTCCGAGGGAGGGACTGTTTTGTTTCCAACATGGACAGATAACCTGCTAGACGTGCCATTGAGCCATTTCTTTGTTGAACTGTGCCCCTATGCAATCCACCCACAATGTAAAAGGGCCATGATGAAAGACAATCTCGTCATAATCAAGTCGGGATGTTATGTTGGAGGTGAATCTCGTAAAATTAAAAAAAAAAATGGAAACGAATATACGTACACGGCTTGTTTTGGCGTTGTTGTTTTTGTTTGGTTATGTTTGTGGCCGCATATTTTCATTCATTTACTATCTAGCTCATTTTGTACTTTGTTGAAAAGTGTCTGGGAGCTATATTAGGTAAATCTTCAGCTCAGGGTGGATTACTCTGACGGCGTGCATATTTTGCAAGAAACTAATAGTCTACTACCGGTACCTTATTTGCTTTGCTCAGTGCTTCGTTACTCATTCTTCTTTTCCATAAGGCCTTGAAATAGAAGAGTTAAAAAACAATATGAATAATAATTAATAAATAGCGAATATAAACAACGTGGAATACGAAATAAGAATGACAAATTAGAGCTGTTGCTGTTTGCGGCCCTCTGAAAGTTTGCGTAGGTCGAAGCTCTGCAGATGGCATATTCACATGCGGAGGGATTTGTTAACGTAGGTGTGCAGGCTGTATCCAAATCCTAGTAGTTATTTCAGTATATATTTCTCTACTTAGACACGTGAATCAATAAAAGGTAAACATATAATTTGAGAAAGAATAACAACAGAAGAAGAAAACAGTACATATTCTTTGTAAAACTCTGTTTGAAAAGCCCAGCCTAAAGTCCTGCAACCGACGGAACCCAAAGCCACCCTGCTGACGAGTGCAAATGCTCACTGATATTCTAAATTCGCCTCACGCAGATCAGTTAAGGTGCTCTAGACGGGACGGGATTTTCTCGAATTATCGTCCTTGACTGTCCGATGCAGTTTCAGGCGGTTTGGTTCTATTGAAGGGCAACACACCAGCTCTTTCTCGCTAGGGAGGTGCATGTAATATAATGTGTGGTATGCCATTGTGGTTTATCATAGATCAATAAACAGGGTTTTTCTTAAATATAAATATTTAAATATTGTAAAATAATGTAAATACACGTAGAAAAAATATAAACCTTATCGTTTGTTGGCCTGGCCAAATAAGGCAAATACTACAGCCGATCTCAAGCAGAGGCAAAGAACGAACCAATCAAAAATGACTTGTAGATGTCATACTCATGAAATTACCGATATTAATGGAGAGCTTTTATTTTCAAGTCTGTAATATCTTACGGATCGTTATGGCAAAAGCAGGCATGCGCATGTAGCATTATTTCCTAAAGTGGTAATCACACTGAATCTTACGAACTAGAGGTGAACCTCACACTTAATTTTAGTTCCTAGTCTAAGTTTAGATCGTAACTCAGCAAGTGCCATATGCGCATGATATATTTACCTTTGCCATAACTGTCCAGAGGAGCTTGACAATAATGTTTTCTCAACGCAGTTAGTTAAGGAAAGTAAAGTTGAAGAATATGAGGAGCAGAGAGAGAGAGAGAGAGAGAGAGAGAGANGAGAGAGAGAGAGAGAGAGAGAGAGAGAGAGAGAGAGAGAGAGAGAGAGAGAGAGAGAGAGGCTTTCTGAAAGTTTGTGAGGGCACAAATAGAAAAGTGCACTTTAAAGGAAATGACAGAGAGAGATTAAGAGAAAAAGGAACGGAGAAGAAGACAGTTCATTGAAAACGCTTGTGAGCAGATCTGAATTTTTAATTTATTTTTTTTTTTATAAGACAAATATCTACATTAAAATGGTGGGATATGCAATCTTTTAAAATAAAACTCCAGAGATGGAAAGAGGGGGAGGAGAAAAGAGCAGGGAAAACGTGAAAAGAAAAAAGAGTTGATAAGGAAAATAATACAAAGAAAATCTAATACCAAACCTCACTCGCGGAAGGTCAAAGCGATACACAGAATTCGAAAATTCTCCCTTTTCAAAGATTTACAGATATGGAAACTTTCTCTATTTATGTCGATTGACTTAATTAAAAGAGGCTTTTGTGTGACATTTGAAAAGAAGAAAAGAAAACAACAAAATTAAGATAGTTGAGACTGGAAATTAAACAGATTTAAACCCGATGGCCCTCCGTGTGTCAACCCCTTGGATTTGGCTTAATCTCCATTCTCTTGTCACATGGACATCCTACTGCGCATGCTCCGCATCACAAAATGCCTGAGCGTTTTCCGGTTCCTGGGAACGAATATGTCACTGAGCTAGTCCAGTTCCACACAAAAGAATGTGAAGTTTTGTTGTGTCCTGTGTTACGGAATGAAACGGTTCCATTGTCTTCATGTTAATTTAAAGTCATTATGTGAGCTTTTTTAATACAAGTGGAACAGGTTTTTTAGGAATAAGCCCAGACCACAACCGTGGTACATGGGCAAAATACAATATACAGCAGGACAGCACATTAACATTTATCAGTGACGTGATTTCACTCACAATTTGACAATGTAGTCAGAAGTGAGATGTCATTAAGTGCTATTTCAGTCTTCCGAAAAGCAACACCCTTAATGCCTCACTACCAGAATCTACTTTAGGTTTCACTGAAATAGAGAAACAGATGTAAATATTGACCTCCTCTGCCTCTTCCGACTGACTTTCCATCCAGATTCTCCTCTCTCCCACTGCACCACCCCCTTTTCCCATCTCAATGTTTCTTTCGATAACAATGTCCCTGTTATGTCTGCACACAGTAAGAAGGACTGCAAAACGCGTTATCCCTCCACTGCTACAAAGTCAGTCTGCAACCACAAAACTTTACCAGATTATAAAACTCATAACTTACCCACAATGGCCCTGACACATTTTGAATAAAAATCTACTTACATAAAAGGAGTTTACTTTATTAACCTTTTCTGATCCTTTGTATCTCATAAAATTTACTGTAACATTCGAACTTATTTCATACTGTGTTAGGTGGATATAACGTGTTTTGTTCACGAAACTTTCAGACTCACTTGGGACCATTCACTTTTAATTCTGGTCCAATTTTTTTTTCTTTTTTGTTCGTTCCTTCCCCCGTTTTTTTTTTTCGGTAAGAGTTCTGTGTGTAATAGTGCTCAGTAGATCACAGTTCCGTTATGTAACAATTTTCGAACCATTCCAGTTTCGTTGGCCGAGTCTTCAATAGCGGAGAAGGGTCTATGATGCATTAGGATTTCTACAAAATAGCAAGAATCAGGATCATAACTGCAGCCCTCGCAGCTCCCCATCAGAATGTTTACGTGCAGAAGAATGGAGAAGCTGGAGCCTTCAAAAAGTAAACCCGGAAAGCACTCCGTCAACGAAACTGAAATAGTTCGAGAAGTTACGATTTTTGTTTTCGAGGTTGGGAGATTTGGGAGGNGGGGGGGGGGGGGGGGGGGGAGAAGAAGGAGAAGGAGAGAAGCGGCTGGTATTATTGTAAAATCATTAACAACACCAAAAGTTTAACAGCACCCACAAAATATCTACCAAAACAACCGCTATAATTCAACTGCGACAAATTTAGCAATATCAGCGCCATTAATAGAAACAACAGCGAACACAACAGAGGCAGTAAGCAGCCAAATAACCACTACGAAAGCAACAAAGAAGAAGAAGAAGAAGAAGAAGAAGAAGAAGAAGAAGAAGAACAACAACAACAACAACAACACCAATAACAACACCAACGACAACGACAACAACGACGACGATAACAACAATAACGACATGAATGTGGTGACCACATAAAGAGGTTTTGTCACACAATAGCAGCAGCAGCAGCAAGTTTTCTCTTCCCAGTTTCAGTCACTGAATCCATCATTCATGAAAACTGGACCATAGCACAGAATTAAATCAACCCTGTCAGTCTCACCAGATTTATCATCGTCCCTTCACCCTCTGTCCCTCACTCTTTTTCGGTTTGTGCAGCATCGGCCTACATTAGTAAAGTACTATAGTATTACCGTACTATATAATGATAAGAATGAAAAGCTGCGTAAGAGTGGCGGCATAACAGATCTTCCCATATGTCTTCTACTTACTTACTGATCTTATGAAATGCATGAATAAACTAGATGGATGAAGAGCTTCTGTAATGAAATCAAAGTCAAGCTCAAACATCGAGATATGTGATTGGCTGATGCATCTTACAGAATATATATTATTAGGGAGAGAGAGAGAGAGAGAGAGAGAGAGAGAGAGATGCCATGAAGTAAATGTGTCAGTTATGCATTTTGTTTTCTTCCTTTTTCCTTTTTTATTTCTTTTGAATTGTTGAATTTATTGTTATGTGGTTGGCTTTTGCCTAAATAAACAATCTTGAATCTTGAAACTTGAATTATTTTCATTGGACGATACATCTCTTACTTCCGGGTTTATTAGGAATAATGACTTCCGTGAGGAAATCACAGTGGAAATGAAAGTTTACTAGGGAATCTGATGGACTGATGCAGATTTCTTACTTGCGGGTTTAACTATGGATACCGCAGGGACAGTAGGAGGATTTAGGCATCCATTGCTTACAGAAAGCTCCTTTTCGGAGGACGAGAAAAACGTCTGTGAAAAGACAAAAGGACAGAGAGAAGGGGGAGAAGGGGAAGAGAGAGAGAGAGAGAAAGAGAGAGAGAGAGAGAGAGAGAGAGAGAGAGAGACGTGTCTCNGCTCGGTGGGTTGTGGGTAGGGGATGGAGATGAGTGGGAAAAGGGGTGAGGGACAAATGTTAATGTGTTTTAAGTTAAACCTCCTGCTATGACAAAGCTTGCCCCAACCATGACTGTTTTATAGTGCTCTTGGGTCCTGGCAAAATTTTCCCCATAAGTCGTTAGATCAACCATATAGTGTGCTTTCAGTTATTTTTCTTTCGTTATTTAGAAGTTGTTATGATAATTATTGTTATAGATTGTAACGAAGGGGTGTCCATATCTCTGGAGTGGGGTTCTCGCGATACTCTTACACCACTCCTATAAAGATACGCCACCAGCTTGTTTCTCTTCCCACGGTGGTCTTCTAGCAATATGATGAACTCCCCAGGTCAATCTCTAAAATAATAATATAGTAATTGTAAAATTCCCCTCACGACTTTCCATTCCGCCCTCGAAAACAGTGGAAGAAATGATGACGCCAAACATCCCTGTTACATCAGCATAGGCCTACGTGTTTGAACACGTAGCTCCAAGACTTCCCATATTCAAACTTATCTTATTAATAATCCCTAATCCACTTTATCATCCCGAGACCTACATGTAAGCCAGGAGAAATCCTTCTTTATATTTGCTCTCATACTACAAGCATAATATTTACTCAGCAGTTTTGCCTCTCTTTGCCTTTCATCCCACATCCGGTTAGTTAGAAGTTGCCAGATTTTTTGCAAGCTGTACAAGAATCACGTAGGCGTATTCCAAACTGGCCCCATTTTTTAATATCCTTCTTTTATTTTCACCACCGAATAAGGAATCTCGTTGGGCCAAACACACGGCACTGGGCTAGACTTTCAGACGCTTTGATTCCACTGCGTTTCCATTGTTAATGTATAGCCTGTGTGTATGGTTTTCTTTCTTTGGGATATTCCTTCACTGCTAAAGACATTTATTATTTTTTCCCTCATGTAATTAACGTAGAAATATTTTGATGCAACAGGATCATCTGAAGGAGAATCCTTGCCCAAATCTGGAGAAATCATAACGTAAATTGAGCAGTTTCACTGACATGTAGACAGGATGAGTTCTATGACGTATGTGTGTTTTGGAAAAGGGAATGGGGTGGAGAAAGGGGGTTTTGGGGCACTCTGCTCGCATCCAGAATAGATTTGGGATTTTCCTTAAGAAGTCGTTTACCTCTAGACATTCCATGGTCTAAATACTGAATGCAGGACTCCTTTCTTTGTATTATTTTCCCTTCCCCATGCTATCTTTTCTCTTAATTTTAGCGTCTGGGCTTTTCCTGAGAAGCAAGCATGAATGAATGCATGAAATAAGTAGACAAAATAATATTATCAAGAGAGTGAATATCAAATGCTTCACTTAATATTGAAACATTAACAACCCAATAGAAATTTAACAGTCTATATGGACAATAAATAGATCTTGTTATAAATCAGAAAAGTTATTGATGGTTTCCACCACGCTATTTCTCACCACTGAGGGGTTGAATTGAGATTGAATTGAATAAAGTGGATCTGAGGTTCCCTCCTTCTTAGAACATTTGTGTGTGGTTGTGAGCAACTAAAAACCAAACAGGTATAAGCAGTCGACATTTTTTTTTCTTTTCAAATCGTTGAAACGGTAGCGTGTTAGTTTACTTTATTCGGGTCATGATGAGATCAATGGGATGCCCATATTAGTCGTTTTAATGCATTCAAGTAATTTTTGAGGTGTGGAAAACTTCTTAAAGCCATAGTTTCTTATTTTGTGTTCTCAGTTCTTGTGCGAGTACCAGATTTTGCTTTACAGCAACCCAAGGGACATCTCTTAATCGGCATATTTTGCTTCTGTCCGACATACGAGCGTACGTCTGTTAAGTTACTTTATAATCCTCATCTACACACCGATCTAAAAATAACAGCAGGTGCTTTCTAGCGAAGGGAGATTACTGCTATGAACTTTCCCCATCGTCAACCAGTCTATTATTTCAAACACTCACTGCGTAATAAATAGCCTATACCTCTTGTGTTGCCACACGAGTATGCGATAAATCAATGATTTACCTCCCCGCCATTTTATGACTTTGATGACGTTGCATAATTCCCGATATCTGTGACGTCTGCTTGTTTGCTACGGTCCCGTTACGGCTGGCAGTTGGTCCGCGCCCATCATGGCTCCCAGATGGATGAGCTGTCATACCAGACAGAAATATTTGCACAGGCAACCGGCTAACCGGCTCGGCATTCCAGATTGATACTGTTTGCCTGATATCATTACTTCCGAGGCCGGAATTCCTTCGGGTGACGTTTGGTAGTCGGTAAAAAGTGATTACAATACAAAAAACTTGACGAAATAATACAAAAAAAGTGGGGAGAAATAAAAACAACTCCGAAAAACGATAATTGCCGTCAAAGATGAAAGACTTTCATTCATTTACTCCGTTGAACTTAAAAACTACAAGTATTACTTGATTTTTTTTTCTTTGGTATTTGCACTATTTTGTCAGTCAAGCCGTTTCGCTATTGTCATGGACCTAAGTGTGCTTCATATTGTAGACACCAGGAACCAAACTATTGGCTCCGCATTCTTAACTGGACAATGTTAGGTCACTGACAGACAAATAGGCAACACGCTTTCAACAAATACCCTTGTATTGAATGGGTCCTACATTTGTAATCTATATCTGTTTATCATGGTGGGTTTGGTTTTGCATACAGTAAATTGCCGTGTTAATTCCACTTGAACAATGCTTAAAATTAAACAATAATCTTGTATCTTTAAATTTTAGCATAATTTTATACAATGTCCTTGAGCACTGTCAGACATTGAAGATCTTCATCGCACTGGTTTATCAGCTGAAAGAGACAAATTGACACAGGGGTTGAAAACCCGACAGTCCATCACATTATTGACGTCACAACTACTATGCAAAATCACTCGATCATCGTGGTAACAAATATCTTTTTAGCATTTTGAAGTTGCTCTCATTTCCTGAGTTCGAACCACCAATCGATAGTGGCGGCAAAATGAATTTTGAGTTGCCTAGAGACCATGGAATCACTATGTAGTTCAAACTATTGTCTTGGTTCGGGGAATTGGAGAGGGGGGAAGGGTAGGGGAACAAGTTATTGTATAAGTTAGTGTTCTGATTTATTAAATCATATTTTACAAAACAATGATGTAATGCAAAGATCTTGAAACCCATGTCTAAATTAAGTTGTATTACAGTTGCACCACATCGGCAGCAAGTGAGAGGTCTGCACCAATTGGTAATCTTTCATTGAGACGGCAGTGTTTCTGTCTCCTGTCATGCTTTTTCGGATAGTTTTTTGAGTGCCATTGTTCTCAAACATTCATCTCAATAATAATATCGGAGATGCCCATTCTCAGTGGTATCACATAGGAACCGTATGGCAAAGAAGGTATAGCAACAGCTTCCAATTCATTTCACGATAGTTCTCAAATCTCTACATATTGTGAGGCTATCACTTATACCATTTCTGCCTGCAATCACCCTAAAAGGAGCACTGACGTCCCCCATACATTCTTTGTGATATTAGCCTGCATGGTGATTGGCCGAATTTAGATGGCCCTCACTACAATCTCTTTTGCACACTACAAACCTAGAAGTAAGTACTTTCCTTGTCGCAGTCTCCTGCCCTTCCAAGCAAAATACTTTAAGATCATTTTGTCTTTACCAACCAGCGACCGAAGCAGCTTTTGTAGCGTGACTTTGCAGGAGCCACCGTTCATTCTTGAATTCGGACGCTCCCTACGTAGTACTGTTCTTAAGGTTATTGTTACGGCTATCTGTCGGAGACAGTTTCCCATTCATATCAATATCACGTGACGAGTTTCAGCCAACAGTGAATCATGTTTGCTCGGGGTGCATTGCCTCTTCCGCCATAATTCCACCCCTCCCATTTTTTAAATTGGGTAAGCGGGAAAAAAAATGCAGCACAGGTGATATTGACTTTCCCCCTCTGTCTTTAATGTCAGCTGTTTGGGTTCCCGGATGATCCCCTGTAAAATAAACAGGTAGATATCATCGTAATTCTAACCTAATGTAACGCTAATCCTAAGGTAAACATATACACTTTTTTGTCACAAGATAACTGTAATGGATTTGTAACACATTGGCCAGAGTCTGCTTCTCGCGAACGATCTAGTATGTCGTATAACTAACACACAAGACTTACATCATTGTTTCAGTGACAGTGGCGCATTGTTGACGAAAAGCGAAGAGTTGGGTTGTTCTTTTTTCATTTTGTCATAGGTTTGGTAGTCCTTGGCATGATTTCATCATTAATGGGGGCACGTGATCTACAGGGGTTTAGGTGATAAAAGATGTCCGCATTGTTTTCCTCTCTTGCAGCAGATAGGCCTTTACAATCTGTGTGGCCATACGATTCTGTGGTAAGTCTCACTTCTTCATATTCTCTGAAAAGGTTTCAGATGGTTGTAATGTAAACTGTTTCATTGTGTAACATTAGTGATTTGTTGTCGTTTGCGGCTGTTGTTGCTATTACATTGTAATTGTTGTTGTTGCTGTAGATGATTATGATGATGATGGTTAATGATGATGATGATAATGAATATTAATGGTCAAGATATTTCTAAAGCCCATAACTCTACACAAAATTCCTTTTCCTGATCACAATGATTGTGTTGACGATGCTGAGGACGACGACGTTTTCCATTTTTTATAATTTTTCTTCTTCCTGCTTGTTTAGTTATTATGTTTATGTTTATTAAAAGTTATTTAGCAATGCTTGTTCTTTTTATTCAGTGGTCCATGTACTTGCCTAGTGAGTGCTTCTCTTCTCAAACAGCAGCGGCAGCAGCAGCAGCAGCAGCAGCAGCAGCAGCAGCAGCAGCAGCAGCAGCAGCAGCAGCAGCAGCAGCAGCAGCAGCAGCAGAAGCAACAACAATAGCAACAATAACAAACTAGTGTTCCAGGTTAGTATTTTAAGGTAACACTAAGAAGGTCGGAATGAAATACGTTCTATTAAAACCTTAATAATTTCAAATTATTCGAATGCAGGACGTGTTGGCTCTTGTATATCCTCGTACCGTATATATATATACAACAACAATGCAACAACAATAGCAACAATAACAATAACAAACTAGTGTTCCAGGTTAGTATTTTAAGGTAACACTAAGTATGTCGGAATGAAATGCGTTCTAATAAAACCTTAATAATTTCAGATTATTCGAATGCAGGACCTGTTGGCTCTTGTATATCCTCGTACCGTATATATAACGAGCTGTTCAGTTATCGTTGATGTTCCACTGTAGCGTCATGCCAACTACTGTTTTCTTAGCTAGATATCTAGGCAAGACTCTGATCTATATATAGGATGTCAATTTCACGTTTGGGGAGCAATAAGTTAAATTTGATATCGAAAGGACGGCTCGCATGTCGCACCAAATAATTTTTTTATCTACATCAATGTTTGCCCAGCCATTCTTGCTGATAAAACTCGTGGATATGTGAACTTTCCTACCCTGGGAACATCTGGCTTTCATTTCTCGCTATCTCTGTTACCTTCCTTATCAAATTCTTTCTTTGGCTCTATTTCCCCCCTCTTTTTCTCTTCTCTCTCTCTCTCTATCTCTCTTTCTCTGTTTCTCTCAGCGTGTCGTACACATTTGAATGAAATTCCGCTATGTTTCCAACTTTCCTTTCACTCTATCTCCAATATGGTTTAAAAAATTCTCTGTAGACTTACATACCGATCCTCTTGACGTATCAAATGTGTCACCGCAAAAAAATAATATTGCTGAAAAAACGCAGTCAGTTGCGGCCCTCATACTTATTTAAACTAAAATTAAGAAACGTAACGCTGCATACACTAATATACTATGTTATTAAGTTTTTGATCATGTACATTATTTTGCAGGGGGAAATGTGAGTCCGTCTGAGGAGAGTGTCTTACGGACACTTATACCAAGGACTGAATGTCCTATCAGAACATGATAGAGTGTCCTCAGTTACGAGTATCCGAGTGTCTTACGGGCAATCATTTCTTTAGGAACATTTACTGATAACCTCTTAATATATAAGCATGCGGACTTTCATTCCCAGGAGGTATGTTAAGGGTGGACACATATCACTAGACCTCGGACAAACAGTCCCAAAAGATAGGACTCTCATCACTGGTTTTGAATGTCCCAGAGGCACTCTTAACAGATTCTGAGTGTCTGGTGGACACTCAGTGCATAGTTCTCTCATACCTACTCCACCGGCATGAAATTCTGAATTAAACTGATATATACTAAAACTTGCATATGGCCCTATTTGTAAAATACAACAGTCGGCGTCAACACTGATTATAAGGAGCTACGTAAAATTCACTGCCAGTCTGTCATCTTTTATCTTTTCACCTTCTCTCATCTTTGCTATCCTTTCTTGTTAGTTCTTTGTCTCTCAACATGCATATTGATTCTGAGAAGTCTTGGCTTGGATCTCCCTCTCTCTCTTTCTTCCTGCTTCTCCATTTTTCTCTATCCTTTCCTACAGCTCCGAGCGTCCAGTGTAGAAAGGAATCTTTTCTGGAGTTATACTTTAAAAGACTGTATATCCACTTCTGCAACATTTTCAGAAATCAGGTATTTTTATGGGAACAAAATAGTTTGCAAGTGCCAGTTTGGATAAACGTTATAAAAACACCAAACTCTAATATCTTCCTGTCTTTTAAGATATATATGGATACTAAACCCAGAATGCCCAATCCGCAAAGTTTTAAATTATTAGTCAGTGCCAATGACTCGGTATGGACGATATGCGATCTTGTAAACAAAGAAGAATATAGAATCTCTTCTCGTTCTCTGTCTCGTTTTTAGCTCATTCTTTCTCCCTTCTCAAGGTTGCAGGAGCCAAATTGTAAAAGATTCTTTGAGCCATTTAATAAAAACTTCTTCTCGAACCGCAGGAACGTTCCGAGATGGCCAAGACTAGTCTGCAAATCCGGTGCCACCACTGTGCTCAAATTATATACTGTTTACGGTGGGGGGTCCCTTAGTTAGATTTTTCACAATTTTAAATTACATGAAAAGGGGTTTAAATTTGGCCTTCTTTTGCAGATCACAGGCCCGCACAAATGAAATCCGCTGAAGCCATTGGGAAACACTGCCTGCAACATTTTTTTTTCTACAAAACTGAATTTCACCCCTTTATTTCATGATATATGATTATTTCTATACTCTGCTACTATCGACTCGGATAGTGCATTTTTTTTTTGACCGGTCAGGCTCCTGCAACCTAAACATCGCTGCCTGTCTAATCTTTCTTTTCTCTCTCTTGATAGCTCGTCTCTCTCTTTCTCGCTCTCTCTTCCTATCCCTTTATAGACCTGAAAGTCTGGTAAAAAGATCTTGCTCTCTTCTTTTCTCTCTCCCTTATTCTTAATTTCTTTTGGGCCTCCTCACACATGTCGCATGGACCCCTCACTGTGTGGGTATAGCTACAGTCTCCTTCCTTTTTCTCCTTCCTTCTCTTCCCCCACTTCATTCCTGTCTCGCTCCATCCGTCATTCAATCTCTCCACGAGCAAGCAACTCCCCAATGAAAACTCTGCGCATTGTGTTAATTGGTGGTGATCTCCCCTGACAAAATGGCCGCGTGGGTAACAAAAGCGAGCCAGGTCGTACGTTCGATATCTCTCAAAAACCTCCCGGTTTGACTAATTCCCTACACTTAATTGAAAATTTCCTTTCTAGGTCGAAAGCGCGTTTTGAAAACATGCCAATACACACATACTGAAAGTCCCAAGGGCTTTTCTTTTTAATGCTTTATTCCCTCGACTGCTACAATGCATACAGCAAGCTCCATAGCTTTTCTGCATTCAGTCCAGCATGGTCGCTTGTAAACCGATTTAGCAGGGACCTCGGTTGGTTTTTTGATGAAGATGTCAAGACTGACCCAGACAAAAGAGATTTTACACAGTATTTACTTTTGCCATGATCACTGCCCACAGTCATCTGGCCATTACTTTGCTTCTATTAATAACTGATGATCACGTATCACGTGTGATTTACGGTGACAAGTGTTTCGGTGTCATCCAGCCGTCAGAAAGGCGGAATTGAGGTGCGGGGGACTATGGTTCGTTCAATATTTCGGCTGGAACAATCTTAGGTGATTTTGGATGATACTGTTCATACAAAAATGCCCACCGCAGCCTCTGTATAGGATATATTGGGAAGACAGTGTTACCTCTCCATTTCCAACAAACACTGAAGGGAACTGCGCATCGAGGATGGGATCCCTTAGCATCGTAAGAATTACAGTCTCTGCATGTTGAACACTACCATGTATGCATTCAGCAGCGATGCACTAATGTAATTCGTACGATGGTAAGAGATCCTATCGTTAGTGCGCAAGTTCTCATTTGTCTGAGGTTCATTCAGTATGACATCATCACCTCAGATTACAAAGTGTCTTCCACTTGATATAATCCTGGGACTCTTGCAAGGATGGACTTTGATTAGGGCAAAGTACAGAGTTAGGATAGAGACAGCATCTTTGGAATAGGCCATAAAACAATATCTAGGAATCTTCTTTTTTCCCCCCTAATCTCGCCTGCAATCCTAATTCTGCTAATACTTAACCCAAGAGCTCCAAAGTTATACCAAAAACTAAATGCACGCTCATAAACGGAGGTGATGCTGTAACAAATTTCTTATGAGTCCTGGTTAAGTTACTGTAAACGTCTCACGCAACCAATGAAAATACGACATCCGCTATAATATGACTAATAATGATATCATTCACGTCAAGCGGTGCAGTGACAGCCAATGAACTGCTGACTTCTTTAAGTCTGCACTATGCAAAAGATTCAGGCATTTACATTATAAAGTGAAGGAAATGCTGAAATTGCTGAAGCTAATTAATTCGTTTGAGGTGTATAGAAATTCGTTATTTCTTACTGATGTGAGCCTAGCCAATTTCTTAGTAGGTGTCTGTATGTGCCTTCTTAAGGCCATAAAATGGATGTGGAAGTTCTAATCAATTTTTTTTTTTTTTAAATGGATGCAGGAGTTCTGATGAAAAACGAAAAAGCCTGGATTTCGACAACAAACTGGATTCGTTCGCACGAAAAATACCCCCCCCCCAAAAAAAANCCCCCCCCCCCCCCAAAAAAAAAAATGGAAAGCAGAAATTCTAACGAATAGCACACAAAAAAAATGCAGAAATTCTAATGAAAAGCCAAACATCTGGACCCAGACATTCTAATGAAAAGCCACAAATTTGAACCCAGAAATTCTAATGAAAAGCCGAACATTTGGATGCAGAAGTTCTGATGGAAAACCAAAACTTTGGACGCAGAAGTTCTAACGAAAAGTAAAAAGAATTAGAAGCAGAAGTTGCAATGAAAAGCCAAAACATTGGATGCAGAGTAATGTTCTAATGAAATAATGAAAAGCTCCCCCNACCCCCCCCCCCCCCCCCCCCCCCCAAAAAAAAATAAATGGATCGGAGATTCACATAAAAAGCCACCGATTGGGACGCAGACGTTTTAATGAAAAGCAAAACAACAACAAAAAAAAAAAGATGCGGAAGTTGTTTTGAAAATATAAAATGTTGGATGAGGAAGTTCTAATGAAAAGCCAAAAAACTGAATAAGTAAGTTCTAATGAAAACCAACAAAATTGGATGGGAAAGTTCTGATGAAAAGCCAACATAAATATGGATGTGGAAGTTGAAATGAAAAACCAACAAAATTGGATGAGGAACGCATTTTTGATTTAGAGATTGAGGGGCTGTAAGACCACATGCTGATTTTGCAGTCCCAGGAAGCTCGCACATTGCACAATCCTACCTTCCTGTAAATAGGAACGCAGCGCAGCCATGCGGCTTGCGAGTCCTATTCACCGTGTGAAAACTGTCACGTTTGAGAATTGTGGGTTCGACTCTTGATCCCGGCGATATACACTGTTATGTCCTTGGTAATGACACTCAAATATCAATCTTCTTACTGGGTAAGTGAGAGGTTTTTTTTGTTTTTTTTGAATCCTTCCAAGTATTCAATGGAAATACTTAAGATGAGTGAATAAATATGAAATCTAAAACATTATCTATAACAGGGCCGAAGTGATCAGTCTTCTCATAAGTCGGACCTCTATAGCATGGACCATGTTTGGCACCAGCGGCGAATAATATTTTGAAGGCTGGGCATTCCTGTCACAGTCATGTGACCATTACTATGTTTCTATTAATAACTGACGATCACGTGTGCATGGTGTTGGGTGATTTTCTGCGTCATCGAGGAGAGAAGAGAGCTCTTATTGTAAAGGTCGGATCTCTACATGGTAGAAGTATGCTTGCGCATATGACATATTCTGGTGTTACGACCACATTGCATATTACATGAAATTCATGTCTTATTCTAGTTCGTAACATGCAATGTGATATCGCGACAACAGGAAATGCCAATAAAATTCGCATGACTGTTTTCTGTCATGGCAGTCCGTAAGGGAATCGAATTTAAAATGAAAAACTCCCTAATACAAGGCAAAGGGCCACATCGCAAACTCTTGTCGGGGTATTGGATGAGCAAGGTGTACTATCATAAAAATGAAGTCTATAAGTCTCGTATCAAGGCTAATGCCCGAGAATGCGACTTCACATTTTTATTACCCACTCTAAGGCTTTCTCAACTCCCTAGGAAGCATACAGGGCTGCAGCTATTTATAGGCGCTGATCACTAGCATTCTGACATACCTTCCTCTGCCTATTTCCAGGTACCCATGTTACAGACGGGTGGACTGAGGAAAATATAAATGAAAGGCTTTTCCAAGGCACTTACAACACGGTCGTGGTAGGGAACCTAACTCACGACCATTAGATCTTGAGTTAAACACCGTAACTGTTAGGCCACGCTGAATGAAAAGTGTTCCACCTGTATTTTGCGACCACCTGCTGCCAAGGCGATCTAATTCAGGGACGACCTTTCATCTGCCCTATACATTTGACTCTATATCACGACCACAACATAATTCTAAAATTTCATGAAACGCTAATGAAATACTGCATAAAATGACCGCTGCTAGGCTAATTTGAATTTTGTAAAGGCTCGGCAAGAGTTTCTTGGTAACGATTATTGATGCGCCATTCATTTATTTTCAAATGAGTCTTAATATAGTCTTCAGCCTATGACCAAATTTCGTGAACTTGGAAATTCAGAGAGGATAATTTCTCCGCCTCCTCCTCCCTACCGTCGCCATTTCCTCGCAGCCTTTAAATCAAAAATCAGAAAAGAAAACTAAGACTGCTTAAATTAAGAACGGACCGTGGTTGCCATATACAAATTGGTCTGTAGTACTAAACCTGGTCTTGCGTATTGTAGTACTAATCACACCGATGTCTCTTTCAGTCGCTTCATTACTAAACCATTAGTATTCGTCAATTCTCGAGCCTGCAGACCTAATGGATTTCAAAATAAATCGATGACTGCTTCGGGATTTAAATTCTATGCCTGTGTCCTCACGGTTCTGAGGATGTATTGGTGTGTGATAATTAATATTGAAATGTGTTAACACTTTCATCCACATAATCGTTAATATCTTTAGTGTGCATGGTAACCGATAAAAGCGCACGGGCTGCGCAGTCCAACATGCGCGCAGGCACGCATGCGCACAAGCGATGGCGGTGATAACAAAACGGGCTTGGTGATAAGTGGTGATAAAAACCGAAAGTGGGTCCCGCACAAAATGAAAAAAATGTGTCGCCTGCATTATGAATGACAGAGCCCATCAAGTTAACGAAAACTGCCGCAACGTTTGTTAAAGTTTGATCTGTTTGGGGACATGTTGACGGGTGGCTATGTGGAGGTAGTGATGAAGCTGGAGGTCCGTTAAAGAGACGATGGAAAAAGACAAAATGCTCCGGAAAAATGGAGGGGGATAGAAGAATGAAAGAGAGAGAAAAAAAAAAACTGGTATGGGCGCCATTCTGCCGCACTGCATTTTATACGATGTGGAGCAGCAAGGCAATATAGTTATAACTCTGAACTCATGATTAAAAGATTGTAGGTTCGATC
>JAWQUT010000570.1:180194-198396 GCA_033807755.1 Ellobium chinense | reverse complement strand
AACGCTTAATCACACTGTGGACACTGTCCACTTCCATCTGAGTGTGGCCTTTGAAGAGGAGTTTCTGCTCTGTGGTGATGTTCCGCGTTTTTGTGAGGTCGCTCAGCGCGCTGGCAAGAACACTATTCCGGTTTTGGTACGTGGAACCGTCGCTTTAGATTATGAACTTATGAAATCAAACTTGCCTTGATGACACATAGTGAGCGATGCAAGAAGAGAACTCGTTTGCTGATAAGCCTCCTTTCCCCTCATGCCAACGTAACACATGACATAGTATTACCGACTAGCCAAATCAAAAATTGTGAAATTGTGAATGGCCAGCTTAGTCTTGTAGTACAGTGCTGAAGCTTTTAGGCTTGGGCTTGGAGCCAAAAGTACACACTGCAGGTCCATCGCAATCACACAAACGCTGTCCTCATTTGAATTGTTCTTTGTGATTGATACCAAAGCTTTCAGTTTATTCGTGTCCGATTCCCTCCTCGCTCTGTCTATCTGATCTCTGTGTGATCTCTATTCTTCTTCAGGAATGTTGTCTGCTTCATGGGAAACACAAAGATCGCAGTGGTCTTTTTAGGGCTGGAAGAATGATAGATTGAATTGTTCTGCCAGTAAATTATAGATTTTTCAGTTTGAATTGTTCTGCTAGTACCTTCTTACACAAAGGCTTCAGATTTTGCTCTTCACACTTTTCAGCATAGAGATTGTAGAGCTCTGGCATTCCTCGAATAATTGGTTCCAATTAATGCGAAGGCATTTTAGGCAATCGATCCAAAAATTCCTCAGTCATGAAACGCATTTCCTCCTTCTCTCGTTCACAGTATTTATATGTCCAGAAGATGGCAGTGTTGTCGTGCTTACATTTGCAAGTGATTTGTCTGAATCTTTCATAACAGATCCAACAAAATGGTTAGTTAGAGCTGTGGTCGCCAGGAACAATGACTTGCACACTTTCAGTTTCAGTCCTTTCTTTTTGAGGGGGTAGTCATGGGTAGCAGAGGGTCTGGAAGATTCTGAACTCGGTCATCTCGTAGAAGTTTGGTCAACAAGACCTTTGACGAAGCATTCTTTTTCGGACCATGAAAGGGGCCAAATATAGCAGAATATACCATCCCTGTCTTCCTCTGTAAACTGATGGCACTGTGTGTCTTTACTTTTAAAATTTTGCATGAGCACCTTCCTTTCATTTGTCGCACTGGCTTTTCAGTGCCATGACAAACGTACTCCTGTCCTGTTTCACGTAGATGTTTTCTTTTGCTTCCTGTCCATTCACTCGGGCCTTTCCTCTTTGTCGCGCAATATCGTTGTCTTCTAGTTCAGCAGCTGTTTGTATGTTGATTTCTGATTCAACTGCGTTGTTGATTCTGGTTTGGCTGTGCCTAAGAATTCTGGAACAATGGACGAAGGCTGCACAGGAACATGGGCATCGACATTGCGTGGAGCTGATGGTAAGGGCTGTTTTTGAGATGAAGTAAAAGAGTCGTGCAGGATTGTCGGGCGATTGATTTATACAACGAATTATGACATCGGGATGAATACCTCAATTAACTAGAAACTGTAGTTGACAACACCAGTATTCGTTATCAGCTTATAACACGTGTCCCACCGCTCAGGTTTCAGATAGCCGATCCTATCATTCCCGGCTACTCGAAGCGCGTAGTTAGCCGATTATAAAATTATCAAAATTAATGTTTTTCCACTGCCCTGTGTTTTTTCAGATTTCTATAGGATGTAAAGGTTTGCTTGATGATTCATTTTAGCCAAAAAAAAAATTTTCAAAAATTTTGCAGTTAGCCGATTCTATCATTCCGCCGACGATATGTGCTTTCTCTTTTCTAATTCTCCCCTTAACCCTAACCCAGGCTCCAGGCGGGAGTGTCCTATAATATTGCACATGAAGGAAATAAAAAAACTACAAACAAAAAACAGGTGTACGCGGTTCCAGTGTCAGACAGCCTATGTATGCTATATGTTAGGATTTGGGTTTATGTATGATTTGAAGTCAATATTATGGGACTCTCCCAAGGGCCTATACTGATGGTCAAGGGCAGGGGTCGAACCGAGGAAGTCAGTCAAATTTCGTAAACAAAGTTTAGAAGCTGACATACCCCCCACATTTAGGCCCGCTGATGAAAAGAGGGGATAGCTTGCCGTGTGCACATGCACTGTTGCGTCCTTCTGTAGTTTCTGTAAGATCATTGGTGGCCAACTTTTTTAGGAGGCGGGTTAGTTTCGTATTTCGATCATCTTATCAGCATAATATATATATATCTATATGTGGATGTATGTATAATCATAATGCATGGTCCTGTTCTATAATAAGCATTCTTTAAGGCTGCGAGTGAAACTGTGAAAGCCTCTTTGGGTAATATAATAAAAAATTCTCCCCGAACCACTGAAACGTTTCATGATGACCAAGACTTGTTCGCAGGTCAAGAGCCATCCTTCGCTCACAATACGGTGGGGTCTTTCATTTAGATTTTTCGCAATTTAGTTTTTAAAAAAATTCCACGTAGGCCCTTAAGAAACGCCGCCTATAGCAAATATCATTTTTACACATTCAGGGCAACACTTCACCACTTTTGCTGTATGGTTAAAAGTAATATGATAATTTCATAGAATTTATTCAGAGGGCAGATTTTAAAATCCGCTCTCATGGACTCTAATAATTAGTTTTACATTAGGCTCCTGCAACTTCTGTAGTATGGAATAATCTCGTTTTTGAGACCATTATGGGTAATATTTTGGCCTGCGCGCCGACTTTTGAACATCTCTGTAATAGACGATGAGGTGAGTAGCATTATTTCATGATGAAAAGTGTACTGGCAAAAGCTTTATGGGCAATCGCCTACTTAATTTTTCTCTTTGTACATTTCAGTTGCTGCGCTCAGCATACAATAGCAGCGCATATCAAAATAAATATAGTATGCGAATACTAGAGCTCAGTCAACTTCAGTATACCGTATAAAGTTTGCGGACACGTTATTTTCTGATATCATGGCCATCTCAGCAATACTTAAACGCCTTTCAACCGCATGAGGCTGTTTCTGTTAGTGTTAGCACTTCTCTCTCCTTCAGTGTGCGCTGTTCTGGATGTGTGTCGGTACACTATGGAAAATAGCTGAACTTATATGCAGGCAAATGAAGGAAACAAACCGATTGAACACAGTAATGTCGCCCCAAACTGACGTGGCGTGACTTTAGCTGTTGAGCACTATTTCACCTCAAATATCAAGGCACTCACCTTGCACTAGACTGATCAAAAGACAAATACTCAATAGCGTACAAATACCCTGAGGGGCCAAGTTGAAGTTCCTTACGAGCACATATTAAAGATTTGTGTCACTGGTTTATTTGCTGTGAACTTGACACTTTTCCCCAACTGACGTGGAAGGTAGTATCTCATCGGACGTAAAAGAAAAATATACGACGTTTCACGTCATGGCGGCAGATTCATTTCTTTCCTTTACATTTTTCCCCCCTGCCTCCTGTCTTTCATTCTATCTACTCGTCCTTGTCTGATTCCCGTGAGGCATCTGTCTCTTTGCATCTGTCTGTGTGTCTCTTTTCTCTTATTGTGCTCGATATGAGACTCCCTTCTTGTCAGCTGTCCTTTTCGTTTGGGGATGCATGCATGGGGAATACGGTCGATTCCGATTAACAACAACTCTTTGGGAGCGTGCAAAAAGTTGCAATTAAAAGGGCTCGCGATAGGGAATTCAAAGTCGGAACTATCTCGCTAGGGAGTAGGAGACGCCAAAATTTTGGATGAAGGTCTCTTCCTGGGTCTCAGAAGTTTTTCTTAGTTTAAACGTCCTTATTGTCCACCTCAGTGTAGAATTTTATTTTGGAGAAAAGAGAGAGCGGGAAAGGGAGAAAATGGATGGTTCTGAAAAGCAAGGCCCTATCCGGATCGCCAAAGAATTACCCATCTTTCCTTGAAGGTATTATAATAATTTTATTACTTTTTTTTTTTTTTACATGAAGGGAACAGTAGAAGATGGAACATTATGAAATCTTACACACAATACTTTTCACAAATGATCCCTTCTTAATATGAAACCTTGAACCATATATTTTTACTCTTGTGTGTGTGAAGGCAGCTGCGCATCCGGCAACCTCGGTAGAAGGATGCACATATCGTTGCCTGTAACAGTGTGCCAGAACCTTTTATACAAACACAAATGCCTTATCCGATATCACTGTCATATCCTTCCAAAAAAAAAAAAATCCAACGCGGCTGCTGTGAGTAGAAAGTGGCATGCTTGAAACTAATAGCCATTGTCCCCTCCGTGAGTCAATACTGGAAATGCAAAATTCATTCTGTTCTCAGCTTGGTGATAGAGCCCCGCATCAGCCTATGATAGATTATCAACATGCCATCTAAAGTATCAGAATTACAAATGCGCGTTTTTCTGCTGCGCGCTGTCCGGGAGATCCGATAATATGCTGATTCGTGTACCACAATATAGTCGGCTACGTTTAATCGCAGTTCGCTTGATCACAAATTCAGATTAACTGCAACATTCAGAATAGATAATTGTATGAAATACTGAAAAACAAAAAGGGCCTCGGTTAATAGCACCTTTTGCTTTATCCCAGCTTTTCTTGCTTCTATAGAACTGCCCTTACGCGAATATGGCAGTATGTGTATTACCATTCGGCAGTGCATACAGAAGCAGACTATGGGACAGAAGATCAAACAAGTCTGCACTTTACGCACTTTCCACATTTTTGTCATTTCAGTCCTATACTTAAGGTTGTCAATTGACAGGGACTCTTTATGCCGTCTTCAGACTGTGTGCTTTGGTTCTGAATTTTAGATGCGGAACAGAAAGATATTATCGGACTTGGAATAGTAATAGTAACTTAAAAAGGCTTGGAAGATCACCTATCCAGTGACATAAATTCATAAAGTGATATTTAAATTGAAAGTATACCAAAGTTTTGAGCAAATAGGAAGTTCTAAAATGTTTCGTCCTGTGCCCCAAAAACTTAGAACTGGGAATAAGTAGTGTACTGGTAAAAATCCAATCATATAGAAGGAAAGCTGGCGTTATAGTTGTTGTTGTTGTTCTTGTTACTTCTGTTAACCTGATGATGCCGCCCGAATATTTTACTTGATGACCCATATAATATAATTTGGCGTCAAGCCAGTGCTCTAAAAATGTTTCGTTCTATGCCCCCTTAAGTTTGAACTCAAGACGAAATAGTGATGGTAAAAAGCTAACCAAATAAAAAGAAAGTTGGTGTTATAGATTTTGTTGATGATATTGCTGCTGACGATGATGTCCTCAGTTTTCTACCTGATGACCCATACAACAAAATTTGGCGTTAAGCAAACGCTTCGTCTTGCGCCTCCAGAAGTTTGAACTCAGACGAAATAGAAATGGTAAAAAGCTAACCATATAAAGAAAAAATTGGTATTATAGTTGTTGTTGTTGTCGTCGTTTTTACTGTTGCTGACGCTGATGTTGCTGCCCCAATTTTCTACCTGATGACCCATAAAATAGTGTTTGGCGTCACGAGGTGTCGGGGTCGTGACTCAAGGCTATCGTATCCCTAACATGACCCAGAAACAGAGAAATTCATGCACGTATATTTCCTGCTAGAAACGAGGCTAATCAGAAAGCTAGATCATTGGGTTGAACCAAATCCAGCAGTTTGGAAAGTTTTTGTTTTTGGTTATTCTATTGCGAATCCGAAACAGAGTAATGGAATCGATTTCAGACTCATAATTTGCATATTCGAGTCTTATAGGCAGAAGGAGTCAAATAAATTATTCTTTGAAAACGATTACTTCTCCCTCACGTCTCTCACTTCCGGTGAGTATGCAGTGAAGAATAATTGTATGCTTTGCATCGGTTGAATATATCAAGATATTAGAAAGTGATCAATTTCCTTGCATGTCTATAACTTCCTTTGGTTAATTTTGTTATACACGCTTCCTAAAAGAATATGTTTCATAAAGCGTTCATTAAGATTAAGAACGGCTCTCGCCAAAAATACCAGTTTTAGTTTCAGTTTTTGTTTATTATAGGCATATGCCAATGCTGAACATCAATATACATTGAAAAATATTTACAAATTATCCATTCGCACCTCATTTCGTACCATTGTCTGTCGCACATTAGTCTTTCAATTACTATAAATTGTGCCAGCCATCCACGTTCACAACTCGACTGCCAACCACGTCCTTTCTCACACAGCAACCAACTGCTCTCTCTTTCTATCTCCTTCTCTTCACAAACTATTCGTCCGTACACGTTTTAGTGTTTCCTAATCATTTACAATGCACATATGTCACAACCAAATCTCTACAAGGTAACAGAGTGACTGGGCTGGATTAATCGATAACGAAACTGCTGGATTTGTGGATTCGATATTCGGGTGCGAATGTTGCACAACCGTATTAGGCTATATATGTTGTATCTCCGAATACCGATTTTAGAAAACATGCTGTCGGGGCAGACATGGTATCGTCATCCTTTCTTCATTTTTTTTGTTTTGTTTTGTTTTTTTACGAATTTGTTACCCATTTTGGCTTATAGAAGTGTCTGGAAGTCCTGCGTCTAGGGTAAAGGTCATATACTCTTAAAGTATTACAGTAGGCAGCATTTAGAGCCAATACGCTTCATCCTTCACAGCTACTTACAAGTTCTTCCCGGTGTCATCATGACTGCTTTCATATTTTGCAGCATTCACAGAAAATACTCTGGGATATCATTGAATTGTGGAGATAATATGGGTTAAAAAAATAGGGGTAAAAAGATGAAGATTTGCTATAACGATGCTGTCGTGAATATAATATATACGGCCACCTCAACCGCAGGGAATGGAATATGTATATATGTATGTAGCTCTAGTATCGACGCCATGACGACGTCAAAGAACTATCCACATGACCTGGTCACGTATATACTGCATATACTTCCTAGATCACGGTTCCATTTGATTTATGAAAATCACAAATGGATGCCCAGTCGCCTGCGGCCGTGTGCACACAATGATGTGACTCATTTCTGTAAACCAAGAAGGACTGATATGTTGTGCTGTATTATTGATAGGTCCAGTAATGCTACACCGCTGTCCAATTATGAATATGGCACCCTGAGGGCGTATAGCAAAGAGAGGTGAGATGTGGCGATTGCAAGTAGATTTATCGCCATTTAAATTTGTTTTGATGAAGTTTCTTTGTCTAGATCTAGATCTAGAAGTATGTTATTCAATACATGATCGAAATGTCCTGAGCAGTGTGTTTGGTTCACTGAAAAATTACTCGAACAAAAAAAAAAAAAAAGAAAGACCCATTGTTTTCTCCGTAATGGCTTTTAATTGATGGTCGATTCAATAGAAGTAGGCTTATATTTCTTTGTAATCCATTAAGCTAATCAGATAAGGGACATTTATCATTTCAACTTTGCATGCACATTTAGTTGAACTAGGTATCCAGCCAACGATATTTCCTGGTCAGCATAAAAATGTAAGGCGAAGTGAAGCTTGAGGTGTAGACCTCTGGCATTCTCAAGTGAAATAATATGATATGTACCAGAAAATGTAAATGAAAACTAACTAACTGATTTGAATTTATTTAATGTCCCCAAATTCAGAGAACAAAATCAAAGCAGGATAAACAGGATTATTACTGATACTACACGCTTTTCAAAGCCCAGCTCGGTTTTTTTAAATTATTATTATTATTCAACGACTCGCCTTCCCCTCCTCCGTTTCCTTCGCGAGAAACCTATGTATCTGACCACATATACATGAAAACCACTTTTGGCGCAACCTGCAAACCACCTAATTAACACAGTCATCGGGCCTCAATGACCTCTCGTGTGCAAGCATGGAGACCAAGGCATGGACATGTCATGGGTTAAAGATCAGACGGTATTGAATGCCAGACATGTGGTTAGAATTAAAATGATAAGGGACAGAAAATCAAAGATAGAAATCGTACAAAAATAAATTAATGCAGTACATATTTAATCCGTAAGAATTTTTTTTTGGCGAAATATCGGATTTTAAGTGGGGCGCGCAAAAAGTATTTCAAATAAGAGGCCTCTGGGCATTATGATGTAAAATACCACTATCGACATTAACAATTGAGAGCTTGCGCATTAGCGATGGGATTTCTGACCATCGCAAAAATAACATTTGCGCATTGGTGCTTTATGTATCCTTAATAGCCTTCAACATATATAAAGTTAATGTAATTCTTACGATGGTAAGAGATCACATCATTGATGCTCGAGCTCTCAGGTATCAGCAGGAGCAGAAACAAAGGCAAGAGAGTCACATAACGAAACTGGACATAAGCATCTTAAAACAAATGGACGAGAGCACTTAAAATCATGAAGCAAAATAGCTCCAAATTGTTGATAAAGCCCTACAATCCAAATGTTTGTTTGAGTGAAAAATACGTATGTAAAATTGCCCTCTAACTTTCTGTTAATTTACATAATTATCATGGATAATTATTCTGTTGTGAACATTATAATCTGTTCTTGTGCAAGCGTAGTATAACTTAAGCTATTTAAGCAGTATAATAACTGGGCCTGTTGTTCTCGTTTACTAGCATAATGGGCAGACATTTCTACTTAATAAAATGTAAACAAACTAATTAAGCAGAAGGAACAAAAAAAAAAAACAACCCAAAAATTGCAGACTTCCACTTTGTATTCTGAATCATACAATGACGGATTGTTTGCTTGACTGAATATACATTTGTAAAAGTGCCCTCTACTGTCCTTGTGCATGCGTAGTCGAATTAGGCTATTTAAGTGGTATAATTACTAGGTCTGTTTTTTTATATTCACCAGCATAATTGGGCAGACGTTTCGACTGAATAAATTGTAACAAGTTTAACAATTTCATTTATCTTAGACCCAGACCACAACTGTAGCACATGGGCGAACAACAAGGTATAAATACAAACTAATTAAGCAGACAAACACACATACACACACAAAAGCAAAATACACTGTAGGCTTCCATCTCGTATTCTTAATAATACAATGACGGATTTAATACAAAACTGAATTTTCCATCCTTATATGATTGCTTGCATCACCCAGTTTTTTTCTACATTCACTCGACTAGGCTAATAAATGATACCTTTAACACCGACACTGATGCAGCCAATCTGTTGCTCTTCTCCCTCTCCGTAGCAAACACAAAAACCATCCTTTGTTGTAGGAATACAAAACAAAAAAAAAGCTGGGGGTTATCGTTCTGTTTATGGGAATCTGTCAGCCTGTGCACTGTTTGCGCTCCAGTACGGGTTTTTATTTTTTATGGGCGATTGCACACTGCACCCAGATAAGAGCACCGAAAGTTCAGTTCGGTTCAGTTCAGTTCGGTTGAGCGTGAAGCAGCGCTGCCAAAAGGTTAAGGTACTTGACTCAGTACAAGAATAAGGGGTTGTAAGTTCGATTCCCGGCACAGTTTTGTCGTAAGTATCTGGGGGAAGAATTTTATTCACATTTTCCTCGGTCAGCGCGTTCGGAAAATGAATATCTGGCTGTAGGTAGTGAAAAAAAATCGTCCAAATGTAAGTTATCAGCGTCTGTAAAATAACAGCAGCATTCGGCTTCGCACGAAAGTAATGGAGTGACCTGGTCTTCCGGGACAATAATGGTTTTATGCCCTTCAGGAAGTTAAGTCAATGAATAGTCTAGCTGTTCGGGTAATGAAAATATAAGTTATATAAATCATAAAAAATTAAATACCGTCTGGCCACGGGATTAATGTACGTCCTTATTATTATCCTTATTATACGCAAAAACCAAAAATTACAATAGACAACAGTTAAAACGAAAACGTTTAAACCGAAATTACCACAAAAACGGCTTCTTACGGCTTTCAGGCTTCTATGGCTGAATCGAAACTCTGTTAAAACGAGCACAAGGTTTTGGCCCCGCGGATTTCATTTTCACCGTTGCCTTCTGTATTATTATTATTATTATTATTATCAACATCATCATCATCATTATCATCATTACTATCACTTGATATAAAATAAAATTTGTGCCTGAGCCAACCACGCACGGGAAATTCAAACAAAACAGGTCACCGAATGCCGTTAATGCATCCGCTGGCTCACAAACTATCGATGACTTGAAAACCGGCAGTAATCACAAGCTGCGATCCACATGGTGTGAAAGAAAATTGGCCAAATTTATGGGAAATCAAACAAAAGAAATTCATGCGCCGGGAAGATACAACGTAATCTTATGTAGACAGCGGTGGAATATATTATAGTGATGAGTCCATTCTTCGTCACTTGCTGTCTTAGACATCTACACGTGTATGCTTGTTTCTTATTCTTCTGCTGTAGTCCTGTAAACATCTTTGTGCTTTGTGTCAGTGAGTTTGTTGATGTCCAGTTTGGAATTGATCGGTGCGGGTATTTGATTACTTTACGTGGTAAGTACATAAAAAAATATATATGTATATATGCTTCAGACGAAAAGATTATTGCCATAGCATAGCTCTGAAAACATTAAGTTAGCTTATTTACGTGAGAGATTAAAAGAAAAAAAACTTACATGAAATATAACGACGAATTGTGCTTATATATTATAGTCTTATGCATCCGGACGCCAAGCCATCGCGAGGTTGGTAGTAGCCTAAGTCTTTTTACATGTGGAATTTAACAAACAAATATCCAAGACAATATCAGACAACCAGAGTCTTTTGTTGTCGTTGTTGTTGTTGTTGTTTCCCATGGTAAACACACTTGGGGAATCAACCAGTTATGTCCATATCTTTGACTTACAAAGGTGAAAGGTATACATTATGTTTCCACATTATGACGTGCTCACAGATTTTAAAAAAAAGTGGTGGACGTATATTCCACATCCCTTATAACATTTTTTGATAAATATATGTAATTAGTTTTGCAGTTTAAACACCTGTGGAAGGAATACACCTTAAAGTCTCTAGATAATTGTGTACTTCAATAAGTCTACGGCTATACACTCCATGCACTGCACACACTTTTTATGTTTGAGGACATCGCATTTTACAACCCCTTTCCTACAGCCTTGAAGTCTTAATACAGTGTATAACTTAAATACTGAAACGTTATAGCAAAGAAACAGTTTTATACTGTCCTTCGTCATAACTAACTTCTCACTGCAACTAATCCGATTTCGAGGCCTTAGCATGCATTTTGAATAATAAGAAAGTTGTGGTGGTAAGCGCTGTATGCCATTTGAAATTTTGTTTATTCAAAATTTCCCGATCTTCGATTTTCAGATTTTTAAACTGAATGACATTTTATGCATTTTCAAAATGACGATGTTATTGAATTATGCCAAAATTTTGAAGTGGGGAACTAATGGAGAGTTAACTGAGAACTTGCGCATTAACGATAGGATCTTTTATCATTTTAAAACCCACATGAACATTGCATGTTGTGCGCCACTAAGGGTGCATTCAGCACCGATGCACTAATGTAGTTCTTACGGTGGTAACAGATCCCATCGTTAATGCACAAGTTCTCAAATTATGACGCATGTTATGTTTTTTGGCCAAGTTAGTGGTCGTGCGATCTTGAATTTCAGAGATTTAGGTACATGTATTTCAAGTTTTCGAGATTGTCGAGACAGCTGACTCCATGAATAAATTTTCGAACAGAAAACAAGAGAGTTGAGTGGGAGCACCCCCCCCCTCCTCCCCAAAAAACAACCCAAAAACATAAGATAATCATTAATTGCTTTTATTAGTAAATCTTGGTACATTTGAGTCCGCTTAACCACAGTCCGCTTAGTGACAACTTCCGCTTAATCGCAACATTTTTCCATGTAACAGAATGACTTATTTCTATATGAAAGTAATTGGATAGTAGCAATTCCTTTTAATCGCAACTTTTAAAATGCTTTCGGAGAGCCGCGACGTTGCAGAATTGATTGTGTTCTGGTTACCATCAATAATGCCCACTCGTACACAGATACAAAATTGCTCTGAATTATTGACAATGTTTGGCCTTTCTCCAAACCGCAGAGATGGAAGTTCTGAAAAATTTCCATAGCGATAAGCCTGTAAATGGTTAACTCATAAGAGGTCAGTGTATTTATCTTTTCCTTCCCCGTACTGTATAGGAAAACAGTATGATTAAGAAATCAAGAGATAACGATTCCCAAGATTATATGGTAGAGACATTCGGTTATTATCTGTGTTTCTTGGTGACCATCAGTCTGGCGATTTGATCGATTGTTTGTCTGAATGTTTGTCTCTATCCTCCCCTTCAATTACCTTGTATCTGCCACTGGTGGTGGAAAGGCATCATTCAAATCGAATCCACACTACAATTCTTGCCTTTCCAATGAAGTATTCATTTAAATTAAAATTCTTATTCTTTTGTACATACTCGGCACAATGGGCCATTAAATCTTAGGATACTTAGTGATATAATGTATGACCATTACGGTATTTCGAGGGGGTGCGTGCGATTTCTTAATCATGCCGAGCTTCTGGTCCAATTCTCTACTTTCACTACAACAACAACGACAACACAAAACGACAACAACAACAACAACAACAACAGCAACAACAACAACAACAACAACAACAACAACAACAACAACAACAACAACTACTACTACTACTACTACTACTACTATTACTACTACAACTAGTCCTTGTTGCAATATTTCTCCAGCGGATTCAATAATGCGCCGTCCACTTTGCAGAATTCCATGTTTCACCCATCAGCTCAAGTTCGTTTAGAAATGTCCTTTTCCATTTTCATCTACGTTGGTCTTGCCATCCTTCTTTTTTCCAAGTTGTTCCCAATCGACTATCAGTCTTGTTGGGTCCTACGTTGAATGATTTTCTTCGCTGAAAAAATCTGTTCATGAAATTCTTACTTTTCCCACAGCACCCAGTAAAAAAAAAAAAAGCCACAAAGTAGAAGGAGACCCGGAGGAGAAGAGCAAGAATTTGAATTGAACAGCTGCCCGAGCATTACTAGAAACTTCAACCAACATTTTCGTCTGACAGAATGGAGCTCTCCGTGTCACGTGCTTCACTCTCATTGGCTGTCTTGGTCTTCATCGTTTGCAGTGTGGACGCCATGGTAAGTGTCCGGATGTTGTGACTAGAGAGTTCTTTGGCTTTGAAGGAAAATTGGCAAGGAGGAAGGGAGAAATCAGAAAAAGTCTTGGAGCCGTTCATCACCTGCTGGAAAAGCGAATTGCGGGGTGCATAACCAATGCTAATCATGTCATCAACAACTGTAAATGGAAATCGAGAACCACCCACAGTGCGTACGGAAATCATAGATTTCTCCGATAGCGAGCCTTTAAACAAGGCTGAGATTTTTTCTTTCCCCATTCAGCTTCAACTGAAAACCTCCACACGAATCAAGTTTGTGTCCAAAACATACAATTTTGTTGTCTGCTGACACTGAAACGCGCATGTACTAAATTTAGAACTGTATCACTGAGAAAGTGGCCCTTGTTGCGCTTGTTGCGTTCGAATTTAACATGGTTTCCCGCATTATAGGTCACTTAAAAATAGCTTGCTTATGGGAAAACGATACTTCATATAGGCCTATATAATATATATGAAACCCGTTTATAATCACGGTGGTGCAGTAACAATATAAAGTAAGCCAGCATGCACCCCCGCTGAATGAACGGGATACTTATGGTTTTCACATCTACGGGTTTACCCCTTGATATGGTGCTGCACGGCTTCACACTGCATGCGTCATCAACGAATGGAAAGAAGATTTCGACATCGGAACATAATCCGTAAAAATAGCTTAACTGGAAAGCGACACAAACTTGCTCACACATTTTTAATGGAGTCTTGCACCTTTGATGAGCCGATACTCACGCTAAACCTCCTCTATCGAATTTCATGCAGTTGACAATTCCGGTAAAATTTTTCGCACGGCGGATTCGGAGTTTGTCGCATTCGAAAATAGCATGCCACGACCCCGACGCATTCTCATAATATAGATTTCAGTGTGATAATGTGAAAAGTGATATTAAGAAGATTGTGACTAGAGGAGTCACCTGCATTATTTATGGTATAGTCGAAAAAAATCATAGTATTAATACGGTTATGCCATACTGGAAGAAAATTCAAATTTCTCTCTTCGCAAACACTGGCAATCTCTTCACAGTATAGACCTCTGTCTAATTGAAATCATGACATGTTAATATAACAGACTCCGCTTAATGGCACCTCAAAGAAGCATGGCAAAATTTGTGATAAAGCGGAAGTTGTGATCAAGCGGCATTGTTTTCTTTCAACATCTACACGTACGTTTGTACTGAGCTAAAAGGTCTCATTCCACTTTAAGCGAATAACATAGCCGGATACGTTACCATAGCACGGACAATGTTTTCTTACTAAAACCTTAATAAGAATACATTTGTTGATTAATGTAAAATGCGATTATGCGGAGTCGGTATTGAACTGCAAAGATAAAGGTAAAAGAAAATTATGAAATGTATTGACAGACTCTTTAGATCCGGAGGAATGCATTATTCCATTATTCACATTATTCCACCACCAAATTCTTTCCTGCGCACCACAGCTGTTTGCCTGCCATTCCGGGCTGTTTATAGTGCAATTAACATGCTTTGCTAAAAGAGCTATGCATCATAATTTAGCCCTCATCAGAACAGCCTGAAATAGTAGGCCGGGGAGACGGGTTAGAAAATATGCAGAATTCTTAAAGCACCACGATCCGATCGTTATTGTTGGAGAGCAAGCCCTGACTACAAATGGCCGTCGATTCTGCCTAAACCGACAATGGAGTTTGGTGTTCATACTTAAAATACTGGGCATTTTTATATACACTACTCAAAGCACCCGCAAATTTGCGGGGTTATTGTGTGAAACAAACGACCAAACTGCTACTGCAGCATTAACACTGCTTCTCTTTCTTAGACACGTTCTTGTATGTAAACATATCGGTTAAACTGAGAAAATATATAACACGCCAAACGACTTTTATTGGCGCCAGTCTCCTTAAAAACTCGCCATATTCGAGGAATTTGGCATCAAGACGCTAAGTTGGCTGCTGACACTACAATAGGCTACGCAAAAAGAAGTGACGACATGCGCATATGGTTGTCAGAGTTAACAAATGAAGCCGGTCATTTGGATGTGGGAAAATCCATTTTGTATAAATTCAAGGGCAGAAGATGAACCATCACTAATAAAAAAAAAGGACAATCTGCACAGAATTTGTGACTCACACAGCAAATTTGAGCAAAATCGGTTGAGAAATAAACGCAGATGGCTGCGTACAAAGAAAAGCTTATTTTTTTTTAATAATACTAGTCAAAGCACCCGCAAATTTACGGCTTTATCGTGCGAAGCAAACGTCCAAACTATATCTACAACATTAACACCGCTCCTATTTTTGTAATTATTGTGCTCACACACGTCATTGTGTGTAAACATATCGGTTAAGCTGAAAAACAATAAAACGCTGAAAATTTGTGATTTTTTTCTCTCAAAGCTAGCCTCTCTAAACACCCACCATATTTGAGGAATTTGGCCTCTAAACACCAATATGACGCAGACACCACAATAGTAGTGACGCCATGAGCATAAACGTCGATTTAAGAAATGGAACAGGTCATTTGAATATGGGAAAATCAATTTTCTACGTGTTTCTGAGACAATCCGGAATATCGCTGGCCACCAATTTAAAAAAAAAAAAGGACCAGTTATGGTCGATTTGTGACCTACACATGATGAAATCAGTGGAGAAATTAATCCGTACGATGTGCATGGGAGGAAGCGTTTCTTGGCTGTTGGTACAGCCAAGTCATCTTCCTGTCGGAAGGCACCAGTATTCGCACTGGTGGTTCACACGGCCAAAGTCATGTTTATTCTACTGATTTTCCTCCTTTTCGTAACGATGTTTATGTTCACTTTGGCGATCGACTTTGCTACGTACATATTGTCGACCCGTCATTTGATACAAATGCTCAGTTTCAACTTCAAGGATCAGAAGTAAACATTTCAGGGTCGAACCGCAAAAACAAATGACGTATGGTCCATTTAAAAACACCGAACTGGGTCCGTATTTACGAAACAAAGAAAATTTACGTAATTATAAAATAATACTTAGGATCATTTAAGGCGAAAAAAATATCAAAAGAAACACCTTCAGACCAAAAGGAAGGTGTACGCAAAATTTGGGCTGGTTGGTGCACACTTAATCGAGATATGGCTACTACAAATTTTTTAAGAATATAATATGATATAATATGATGATACTGGGCATTGTGGAGCAGCGTGGCCTAATGGTTACGGCGTTGAACTCAAGATCTAAAGGTCCTGAGTTCGATTCCCGACCACGGTCATGTTGTAAGTGCCCTGGGAAAGCATTTCATTCACATTTTCCTCAGTCCACCCGTCTGTAAAATGGGTACCTGGCTTTAGGCAGTGGAAGATATTGTCAGAATGCTAGTGATCAGCGCCTATAAATGGCAGCGGCACTATATGCTCCCCAGGGAGTCGAGAAAGTTCTAGAGTGATCAGGCTGCTAGGGTAATAATAGTGTGAAGTCGCATGAGCGGGCATTAGCCTGGATATGAGACTTATAAACCGCATTATTATTATTATTATTATTATTATACATTTTCTTTACTGTAACATTCGGTGAGACATGTCAACTGGTGATCTGCAAATATTCTGTGCAGTATGAAATGTTTATTTATAAATGAAGTTCGGAAAAAGAAATAGCTCACAGATATGAACCGTGCGAGTGAATTCAAATTATTGAAGTGTCTCATCATACCTCTCCTTGCCTCTATATCCCAGGCGGGCTTTTAATATCTAAGGATGGAATGTAGCGGAAAGGAGGAGAACTGTTAGAGAGGACGCGACAAGACTTGAGAGAGCAAAGAAAATTGGAATGATGATGATGATGATGATGATTTTGATGATCATGGTGGTGGTGGTCATATCCTGCTGCTGCTGCTGCTGCTGTTGGTGATGTGTGGTTGTTCTTGTTGCTGTGACGCTGATAGCAGCTGTTGTCGTGCTGTTATTGTTGTTATTGTCGCTGGCCTTGTTGGCAGTGGTTGGTATCTGTTCATGTTGATATATCTATATGTTCGTGAGGTCCCAACCTTGGTTGTTGTTGTTGTTGTTGTTGTTTGTGGCGATGGTTATGTCACTATAGCCGGTGTTGAGTTGTTACTATAGTTCCAACGGCTGATGCCTCTCTCAGTAGTTTATTATTATTTTCAGTATTATAGCTGTTCTAGGCAATGATGATTGCTGGAGCTGGACGATTAGCAGAATTTTGACGGTTCATATATGGCGGTTATTATGGTTGGTTGGGGTGATTTCTTTCGAGAGTGGTGTTACGGCGCTGATGTTGTTGAAGTAGGTGTGGTGAGTGTTGCCACTGATGCCATGTTATTGTTTTTCGATGTTGCTGTCGGTGGTGCGTGTGGTGTTGATGCCTGTGTTGCTGGTGTTGCAATTGTGGTTATTGCCAATGGCAGTGGTAATTTGTAAACAGGGAAGGGGGTAGGGGAAATATGCAAAGGTAAATTATGTATGTATATATAGATCAGTACCATAAGGAGGCCGGACGGGGAGAGGGGATGGGGGAGATTTTGTCTACAATCGTCTGCCGATTTACCGAATGTATTAACTGAACTCAAGTTTCCTTTTCTACAAGTAAGGTGAGTTTTCCCTTCTAGCCTCTACTGTTCTCTCCCATTCAAGGAATGAATAATGAACTCAGTTTCCTTCCCTAGAAAAAAGGGGAGTGACTCCTCCAGCCTCTAAGGCTCTCTCCCATTCAACGAATGTATAATGAACTATAGTTTCCCTTTCTACATGTAAAGGGAGATGACCTTTCAAACATCTACGAATTATCTCCTCCTACACCAGACGCATACTGAATTCCGTTTTTTTATTTTTTTTACTCGTCCATCTGGCCCTTTTTAATTTTAAATTTTAGTGTGTTGAGAAGACCACCAAAAAAAAAACAACAAAACCTCCTCCTCTGTGGAAACAGAATGCTAATGAAATCTCAACCGGCTAATGAAGATTCTCTGTTTGTTGATAATGTCACTCAATGCAATGGCCGTGTCAGCTAAGATTGTCGCAATGAGATCTTTGCAAGACTTCTCTCGAAATAAGATATTTCACAATCGGAAGAGCAGAGGTTCACCCCTTGCCATTGTTCCCAGGAGTGTACTAATTC
>JAWQUT010000570.1:140772-165485 GCA_033807755.1 Ellobium chinense | reverse complement strand
GAAATGCCCAGTGACCACAAGATGGACATAATCATTATTAACAACCCATCCACCAAGAAAAAGTAGCTCTGCATTATTAACAAAATCAATATGAAAAACAAAAGTTAAAACCGTTATATTCCTACCTAAATTCTACAATTTTGGAGCCATTACACCTTGATGAGTGATGAGATACAATAATAATATGTATTTTTGTGCGATCGTGGCCGTGTAACTAATCTGTACTTTTTTGTGCCTTTTCAGCCAACCTGTTTCTAACTACTCAAATTTTTGCTGTAGCTTTTCAGGAATTGTGATGCTGCCTGCGGATTTTTGAAGTCCATACTCTGTGTTAAAATATCATACTGNGGGTAAGAAACGTTGTTCTTTGAATAATCTGGATAAATGAAAACGATTTATGAACAGTGAACCGATTGTCTCCTCTAGTTTCGCCCATCCATTGGCCAAATAGTTTCGTATCCCGCAGTCCTTGTTTTCAACGAATTTTGCCGAGTGGTATATATGTATCAATGCGTCCTCTACCTGCTTCCCTCTCAATAGTTGAAAACCTTTCTGGGTATCAAATACCTAAACTTTTAAAACCCTGCGTCAAACCATTTACCAGAGCCCGAGTAAAGAACAGGATCACCTAATGGGCTATCTCCTGGGACAGGACCGCTTTTGCGTAGATGCAGTTCATTTAGTCATTTGTTTAGCAACAAGATCGGTCCTATTCCCTGATTATCCCACCTAATGATATGGACGGTTTCGTGACAAAACACATTTTATCAACACCCAGCAATATGAGTGTTCCTATTATCTCCCTCAGCTATAAAAGTTATATCGACCCAAATTAAATGAAGATGGTAAATACTTTCCTAAACTCCTTTCATTCATAATAGATAGTGGAGCTTTCCGACCCATGTAAATCCACTTTTCTCTCTTCTTATGCATGCAAAATGGAATCCTGCTTTATGTGGATAAAGCGCTTTGAAAAAGAACCGATCAGATATAGCAAACAGCGATATGCGTAATCAAGAATGAAACCGGCAAAACATGTCCAAAGATCACTTAAACCTATTGCTTCTTACTCTATAAACGTCAGAAAGTTGCCTCAAGGCCAGTGGTTTCCAACCTTTTGTGAAAAAGCAGCCTCACCTAAGACTTCCATTGGCAAGGAACCACTGAATTACAACAGTTCTGGATTGAAACCCGATGACAGCCACGCTCTTACCTGGACATTTCTTTCACGAATATTATCCTAGAAAGATGAATCAGATCATGTCAGTGCTCTTTTCCCATTAACCGTCACTTTGCACTGAACCCACGCTATCGTGCTCTGATTCTTTTTGAAAATGTAAATATCCAGTATTGATCTATAGTACCTTTATGGTGTCCAGATATTATATTTATTTTAAGACCTTCAAAAATCACTCTATGCCTCAGCGTTGCAAGCGGAAGTCATATGTTATACAGAATTAACGTCATTTCCGTATAAAAGAGCTGTATTTGATGCGTCTCAACAGATTCGTGTGGACCGAGAATCTGGAGGAATTAGCTACCTTTGCGTAGGTAACGGAAACCAGAGACACGCAAAAGGAATTAACAATTTCCCAACTCTTCATCGTACCCACATAAATATGACGTTTATTTAACCACCTCCGTAAGCTCACCAGAAGTTTTAGACACGCAAGGGTTAATTAATTATTTTGCACGATAGATCCGCTGTGTTAGATCTGACCGTGGAATAGAAGGTAACTGCATTATTTATAAACAGTTTACAATGTTCCTATGTTCTTTCTGAGATAGTCGGTCTTAGCATAGGACCCGCTAGGCTGAGTTTACGTCATATGTAAACGTGGCCAGTCTTATGCGAAGACCGGTGATAAGATAAGCAGTCTGAGTATAATTATGTGTCTAGCTCACTCATCCTTCCTGGAATGTTGTTGCGTTCTGATTGTGGCATGTTTTGAAAATATGCAGTCTCTCTATTTGCTGTTGCATTCTAAATATGGCCTATTTTGAAAATAAACATATTCTCCATTTGTAACGTCTGTTGACGTCAAAAGCATGTCTCATATCTTGTCTTAATGCATGAGGAAATTGTTGTACATGTAGCCTGTTCCATTTGAATGCTGTTTGAATATCTATAAACCATGTTTTAGCCTAAAAAATGTGTATATCCCCAAAACAGCATGAATATTCTGTATAAATGCCTCAAAAATGCGGATGCCTTGTCCTAATGCTTCAGAATTTTGTGATTTCCGTGTGCTGAAAATCAAGTGTTATAAACTGCATAAAAAAAAAAAGAAGAAGTACGTTTTCAGTCTGCCTACTACAAAATAAATGCATTTATTCATCTCACATTTTCCTCAGTCCACCTGTCTGTAAAATGGGTACCTGGCTATAGGCAGTGGACGATATTGTCAGAATGCTAGTGATCTGCGCCTATAAATGGCAGCGGCACTGTATGCTTCCAAGGAAATTAATAAAGTTATAGAGTGATCAGGCCTGCTGGGGTAATAATAATGCGAATGTCTTGTGAACGGGAATGAACCTGGATACGAGACTTATAAATAAATGGCATTGTTATTATTCTTGTTGTTATTATTATTATCTCTTGATTCCTAGTTTTAGAGTAAAATTATCAGACATGCAATGTTAACGGTATCCTTTGGCGACCTTCTCCAGTCTCTTGAGATCCGTCGCCGAATGACAGTTATTTACCACTGTCCAATCTTCACCGAAGACTAACGAAGCCAATTTGTTTGATCTATTGTATCACAGCTTCGTAACGGTATGGTATTCCCTGCATGTTATCCTGGGCTAGCCTACTTATGGTCACCCGTTGTTAAATCCAGAACAAACAAGATCTTCCACGACCACATCTGCGACGGCAAGAAACATAATAGGACGACTAGACAGAAGTTTGTTTTAGTATTTGGTTTCTAATTTTAGTTTTCAGAAAATGTGTATCCATTATGTAACTTTATCCCTAAATCTTTTGTTTACCTGGTACCTTTCTCGCATTCTCACTATCTCATAATATTTGTAGACTTAATGTTTCATTCACACAATCATCATCTTTGGGGGAAAGTTTGCAACGTCAGCAAAGCAGGTAGAGAAACATCATTAACATCTGTGCATAGAATGGCATAAGACAGAAAAAAAAGTTTTACAGAAACTGGAGGCTCTGAGACGTCAGCCATCTCTGTTGTTAAGATGGCGTCTTTGAGATCAGGCGGTACAAGCCATCTTGATCATGTAGATTGATGGCGAAACAAAGACAAGATAGGATTTTTTAAACCTCGCCTGAAGCAAGGAGATCTGAACAAACACTGGATGACCATTGACTGCTTCCTTTATAATCAGATCCTTTCTATTGAATGCCGTGAATAACAGTCCTCAATGCTGCACCGTCAGTTTTTTCGTTGTTTCTCCTTCTCTGATTCTTCTTCATATAATTGGACACTTCTTCGTAAATGTATCTTTCCTCTCTCTGCCACCGGTTTTTGAACAGCACGCTGCGCACACTGTCGGCATTTCGCAACTGAGCCAGTTCGCTTTTAACCGTGTCTAACAGCAAAGTAGTTAGATATGCACCACATTAATATAACAAAGAGCATAGTGCATGAGTACCTGAAACATGGCAGCAGGGCAACAGAAAGGTACGCCCCTGCGTCATACACTGTCGACTTATATGTAGGAGTATTCAGTATTTGCCATTTAGCTGAAGATCAAGCAGCTGGTTTTAAAGTTTAATTTCGTTTCGCTTGCAGCATGCCTTTAACTGTCGCCACCTTTGGGAAAGTGGACTTTCCTTTGGCTATGATCAGGTCAGGGAAGGTCATATCAGCATATCACATCAGAAATTCTGGACAATTCTATGCATGTAATCCATGAGTTAAGCAATATTCCACCCCAGTTATTCTTTATCTAATATCTGTTATGTGCCTTCAGTTCTGGCGAAATTTCAGTCACGGTTCACCGTAAACTCTCACCGTGTGGGGGCTTTCCTTTATCCTAGTGGGCTCTTCCTTGTTGACCACACCAATTCCATAACACCTACAACGCATACAGTTTTAAGGGAATTCTATAGTTGGCACAACGTGACGCGTTGTGAAATCTAATTTGTGAAAGTTGTTCCTTGTGTGATGACCTTTTCCTTGTTGACCAGATTAATTCCACAATGCCTACAACGCGTCCATAGTTGGCACAGTGTGACGCGATGCAAAGTCTTATTTGTAATGATTGTCCCTCATGTGGTAACCTCTCTTATTTATCACACCAATTTCACAACGCCTACAATTTTAAAGGAAGTCTATAGTTGGCCCAGTGTGACGCGTTGTAAAGTCTTATTCAGTGATGGCTGTTCCTGGTATGGTGACATCTTTCTTATTGCCCACACTAGTTCCCCAACACCAAAATTTCATGCAGTCGTAAGGATAGATCCATAACTACCACAGTGCGACTTGTTGTGAAATTTAGTTTGTGATGGGTTTAATTTGTTCTTATTACTTCTTTCCTGTTGATCAGATAAATGTCATGACGTCAGCATTGCAGTGTTAGTTTAAGTGAAGACCCATTTACCATCAAACACTGAGACATGTCGATGTTAGTTTAAGTGAAGATCCATTTACCATGAAACACTCAGACATTTCGAATGTTCCAAATAATATCATTGGCTATTCACTGCATTATGCATGCTGATTAGAGAAGTCTGCAGCTACTGTTCTTCCACATCAAAAGGATGAATTCTAAACATAATCCTCTTGTGATGCAGAGCGTACGTTCTTTAGTAAACGGAGTCTATATTTACATCAAAACTTACTGCAGGCTTATTCAGGCCCACACACTATTTTTGTATCAGAATTTTCCCTTCTTAGCCCAAATCCCTCAGTAGCCTACGCTCCAAATCAGGCTTTCACAACATGCATCGGAAATACTAGTTGACCGGGGGCAGGGCGTGGGGCGGGTTGAATGAACAATACTCGTAAAAGGGCACAGGTGGGAGAGGAGATGCATAACAGTAACCAAGCTTTACCACATTTAACATGGGCATAAAGGTTACAGGCCTGTAATTGTGCATTCACTACTGGGTCCTACTACTTAGGGGTTACATTTCATCTCCCCTTTTCCCTCTTTTGGCATGCCCGGCTTCCAGTAATAAAGGCTCCAGAGGGCAATTTTTGATATCATGGGAAACTGTGTCCATTTTACTTTATTTTGCCAGNAAAAATGTAGGCTCTGTTTACAAATAGCAACCAAGCTCAAAATTTCAATGGGCTTGCTAGGGTTGGGTCAGTTTTAAACTTTGGGCCACATAATGAGCTTCAGTCTGGTATGGGTCTGGTTGAAAGCTAAAACTGTGTTTAGAGGGCAGCTGAAAATGTTAATATAGCCCATAGAGGAAAAAAAGGGTCCAATCTCATTACAGGTCTGTAACCTAAACGACCATAATGTAGTAGAGCGTCACGGATTAATGCCCCCTGACTGCAAATGTCTTCCAGTGCTATGACACTGCAGTCAGTCTTTAGCTGAAGCCTCTGACCATCTGTCATAGTGACAGGACATTTTATCTGCAGTCCTTTTACAGAGAGTTTGCATAATGTGAAGCATCACAGTGTCTAAAGATCGCAAACCAAAGGACACACACACACACACTCGCATTCTCGCAGTTCTCAGGCAAATAATTTCACAATAAATGATACAAATGCTATCAGTTTTCTGATTATTTGATAATTACTGTACAAGAGTCCTTCTGTTTAAAGGGAAAAAACAAAAAGCGTGCCTCAAAACATGTCCTAATCTTCACTATGTCTGACTGTCTCAACATACGGAAGTGTTCGAGCAAGGATTTCCTCGATCTTCGGTAATATCTAAAGATTCTCTTACCGTTTCGTTAAGAGTGAGTGGAAGATGAAGGATAAACACCCTTGGCCTTGGCCCAGTCCCTCGCCATTACTACTATCTAGGAAGTCTCTCACATGGGCTTCCTCTTTTGTAATCTAGCTTTTATGGTGCTTGGATTTTGCCCGATCTTCTTCCTCCTCTACATTCTCTGGACATGCCATATCATTGTGACCGTGCGGATGTGATCCAGGAAGTTAAATGCTGTCTTTAGATTAGCCACAGAGCCCCTTAGCTTAGTTCGAAGGCGGCGTTTTCTGGCCAGGCCTTTATTCTGAGGCTATCCGAATATGAGCAGTCTTATTGGATATGATAGAATATCTCACTTAAGAAGAAAGAAGTTCTTTCCCACACTCAAGAAGTGTGCAGTCTGATAAGTGGCAGCAATAATTTGATTTGTTATTGATATTTTCCCTCTGTCTTTTTAAGAATTTTGTATTGATGTATTCATGTATGTGTTAATTTGTATCATTTCATGACAGCCTTTGTGGCAAAAATTAAGATATACCTGAACATACTAGGCTCCTATTTCAGGGATAAGACACCTTCGTGAGAGACAATAGCTCTGCGTGACATTCGTCATGAAATTTTGCATGCAGTCACCTTTACTCTATACTAATCTAACCCATCAGCTGCATAACATGTGGGCGTGCGTGGCAAAGTCTACTAATTAAACATAATCTGCTCAAAATTAGCGCAAACGGGAACGCGTGGAGCCACACAATAGGCTCTGTCTGTGTCGTATATTGCCCTGCCTCACTGGATAATCTATAAGATGGGATTTACCGACGCATTATATCATGACTACTCCATGGCCTACGCACAGAATATGTATTTAGTATAACTTCATAGTTCCGTATTATGCAAATATAAATAAGGAAGTAGTAACAGAACCTCTGTGTGAGACAGTCATTTACTACCGAGAAATCTGATTGGCCGTTGAGGTTTCAGAAGTTGGCGTTTACTGGGCGACACATCAACTTCCGGGAGATGTTAATTGAAATATTGCCTGACACAAGTACATGTATCCTGTTTCCGGCTTTACTAATGAAATGACTGTATAGAAGTTAAAGAAAAGTCTGTAAGAATGTACTGCAATAATTCTTAAATTATGTTATACTATATCATAACCTAATCATTTACATAAACAAAAACAAAGCTACAAAGTCTACGAAATTATTGCACCTCACTTTGATAGTTCCGTGTAAATGTACCAAATCACTGTAATTTGGGGAAAAAATTGAGGCAGATACCAAGACAGATGACCAATCAATATCAATCTTGAAAATGCCGACTCCTCACCTCTTAACTTTTTCTTAAAGTTCGGAAGCTTTAAGTGCGGTTAATATTTCTCACTTGACAGATCAACTTTAAGAAATATTCGAAATCGAAGTGAAAGCCCACTGATGGGGCCATACCAGCTGCCTCATGGGCGTTGCTACGTGATATAATAAAAGAGCTCGAGATATAAAGAAACATCAGAGGAAAAATGTCACGTAAAATTACGGATGATTCATAACAAAAATCGATACCAAAACCATTCATTTTGATTTGTTTGACCTCTATCAAGTCTCAACTCTCATAATCCTGTTTCAACACGAGCATAGCCCACTCCGCTTAATAGCAATCCTGTTAACTGCCGATTACACTTAATCGCAACACTTTTAGATAACACAATACTGGACTTTCTATATTAAACTAGTTTAAAAACTGCACCTTTTTGAAATCCTAAGTTTTTGTTCTTGCTCCCAAAGAGTTTTGAATAAGTGGAATCGACTGCATCAAACAAACCTCTTAGGTTTTTGTAATAAGTTGAATGGAAAAACGTCTATATTGTTTCGCGGTTAATCTGGTGCTGTTCCACAATTTTAAAAAGCTCAAGCAGGAAGTGCTCTTATACACAGTTCTGCTTTTCTATGACTTGTGAAATCACATTTAGATCTGACAAGTCACAAATGCTGTGAGGATTTTATAAATAACGGTTAAATAACGGTTTCAGAATTTCGTCCAAGACTGTTAAGCTAAACCATTCATTAAACATCCAGCAAACGGAAACCAGTGTCAGTGCAGTTGGAGTCTCATAATTTTCACGTTAATAAAGCAGGAAGGGGATAGTCGTATAAGGCTGTATCCCCAAAAATATACGCTGTGGAAAATTTCACAGACAACAAAGTGTTTGCGTTGCAGGAAGAGATCTAGACATAATTCTTCAAACAATTATTAAATCTACATCTTCCAGGGTTTAAGCTCCTAAATTATTCCGATACTGTCACCAGAATCGGCCTACAAGTTTAAGCAAAATGGTACCATAATCAGTACGTAAGTAAATCTGTAGAATACGATCATAAGACTTCATTTTACATCAACAGTCAACAAAGGCGATGCAGATGCACTTTTATGGTGTAGCAAAATAGTTTTAATGGCAAATATTTATCTTTGGCTGCATTCCGTATATATTTAAAACGGTGCTTGGCTTGTAATTTGGAGTTTTGAGACCTTTTCATATCAGAAGCATTTTTTTTGTATACCTTTCTGCTTCTTTGAGAGACCCAAAGCTCACAGTCTGATGAATGAAAGTCAATATGAGACGATTTGATACGACGATTCGGAACATGTCAACAGCCAATGTCGTCTCTAACATAATTATTTTGCACCCCGTCCCTCCAAGCCTTATGAGTTCTCTCAGATCCATGTCTCTAAATCTCTGCCATCTTCTCCGACCCTTTTATCACGTCTATGTGCCGCTCTGATAAATTGAGGTAATTGTTCACGGCGCTATCGTGGGTAAACTTACAATGATGAGCCATCGACGGCCATTGCAATGGATGAGGTAGTATTACGCTAGAGGGAGCTAGTACAAACATAGCGTCACTGGTTACATTAAAACGTTGTATTTCATAAAAACGAATATTTAGAGAAAAAATTGTGTCCAATGCAACATGCTAATTAGTTCGAATAAAGTTAATTCTAATCATAGAAGGTAGCGCAGGGTGGCCGTGTGGTTTGTAGTCGTACTCAGAAAGTGAAGACTGTCAAGTCTAAACTTTATGGATTCAACTCTTGGAGCGGGCGGGTATTTTCTTTGGCAAAAAAACACTTCATTCCCTCTTACCCGCTCGACTTCGGCGTACATGAGTACCTGGCTTCAGAGCTCGGCGGGGTAGGGAAGGGGGGTGGGGATCAGAGCGCTCCACCGGGAGCAACCAGCAATAACTTTTAGACGGTAATATTGTGTATTTACATATATGACACGTATTGTTCTTGTGCTTGTATTATGAATGAGATGTACGACATTGTCTAGAATTGTAAACCAATTCCATTGCGGAATATATAAAAGTCGTTTTTTGTTTTCTTCTCTTTTTTTTTTTTGTTTTTCCTCTTTTCATAAAGTGACATGCCCTCGAGTTTTGGGGCTCTTGTATTTATTTCGAATACCGTTGTGAGCAAAGGATACAAAATTTGACCTAATTTATAGACTACGACCCTTTACGCCAACACAGGACGGCGTAGAATGTGTGGTGAAGTGGTACTTGCGTTATCAGAACTGATGAAACGTGGAAGTGAAAAGACAACATGAAAACACAATGTTATGGTCCACATTCGATCAATTGCCTCTGAGATATTTCCCAGCTGTGTATGCCCATTATTTCACATGATTAAATGATACATCTGTTATGAGCAACGTTTGTTACAGCAAGTAACGAAGCTTATAGTTTGCAAAGGGCATGTTATTTTCCCCATTGGGGAAATTGTTTTACAGTGCCATACAGTGTTATGATTATCATTCGTAATATAAGCAAAACATAGAGCAGTATACATTGTAACACAATATTTATACGAGCGATGGGAAGGGTTTTGATTAATAATTCCGTTGCGCTGTAAATATGTGGACATTTAGTTTATATTGACCAATATATCATGTACAGTTACTGTTTTGTCATTTTCCTGCAAGTCTTTTTTTTTTTCTTTTCTGCAGCTTGGACCATATCAGACCTTGTCCTGCCATATGCAGGTAGTTACATTCAGAGCTGTTTACAGCCGCCGAGGAATAGCCTATCCTGAGAATAAGATTATTCCCTCGAATGCTGAACCTAATTTCCATGTAAACAATCCTAACTTTTGATTATTACAACTGACCTTCCGAAAAAGCTAGGAAACAGAAAAAAAAGGTTTTCTCTGCGGCCAGCCAAGGTATCCACATGGTTAGAGGAGGCCAAAGTCGCCCATTTTTTATAGCTCTGTTTTCCAATCCCAACGTTTGTTTACCAGTGGACTGTACACATTACTCAATCATTCAAGCTTTCGAGCCTCACTGACCTTAGCAAATACAGGACTGGTTTTCCTGGCTGGCTGATTCGGAAAGATTAATAGGGAGTCCACGGGGGGTGTCTCCTTGATATACCTCCTGTATTTTTTTGGTTTTTGTTTTGCAGAAGAGGATAAGGAGTATCCTCTCTTTCCTTTTAGTAAAAACTAGCATTGCTTTGGCAGTAATCTGACATGCGGGCAACATCACGGGATGAACCCTGTGGTCGTATGCATAATCCATACGTTTTGCGCTAACCAAGATGAACACTACTAATCTTTTGGGACCTTCCCGTGGTTACCGCAGTGCGTTAACTATGTATACGGCCACAAGTCTAGTTTATGCGAAGGAGGGAGATGCACTTTTGGATTTGTCCGGTGTGCCATAAGATCGGTCCTCTGGACGACTAAGGACAACCACGTCCTTGTTTTGCGAGATCTATTATCCCAGAATCTCACCAAGACAATATTGGCTCGTCAATATCGTGATTGTGAAGAAAAACCACCACATGTGTAGGGCTCAAGATTTGATTTGATCGACTACCACTGTCCAACCTGGCATGAAATTGACCAATCACTGCCAGGCTTGCGAAGCGCCATTTTGGGGGGTAAATGACTGAGTTAATGCGTATACCTTCCCCTTTTCCTTTTCTTTTGTCCACGCGATCGGGTACAAACATCTTAAACATAACATCACGTAAAGGAACATCGTGCCATTAGTCTAGATAGGGACATTTACTATGACAAATGTGACTGAGGAATTTTGCATTTGCCAACGTCATATTATACTTTTTTAAAATTTATTCTTATTTGGAATTCATTGCCAGAAAATATTAGAAATTCTTCCAGTTTTGAATCTTTCAAATGCCAGTTAAAAACACATCTATTTGTGAAGTACATGTCATAAGTAGCGGCTGCAGTCCGTATTTGGAATGCCTGCTCTATTAGGAATAGTTTTGAACTGTACGTCTATATTGTGAAATAAGTGCGTGTGAGTGTGTATGTTTGTGCTTGTGGTATGTCTGGTGTTTGAAGGAAATGTATGCGAATTTTTACGATGTAAAGCGCCTCGAGCTCTTCGGGGGTGAGGCGCTTTAGAAATTCTCTTTATTATTATTATTATTATTATAGTCATGCATGTCGAAATTTGGCGTGAGCCAAACAGCTCGGCATCCTGAATGCGGTAGAAGGGCGACATAGTTGGGATCTTCCATATTATAGTCACCCCACTCTCAGGTACATGTATTACTTTGAAGTTGACACTAACAACAGTATGTTTGTCCATCGTCGACGAAATGTGTCCATGGCTTCAACTTTACATGGCTTGGCGGTTCCGATATGACGATATGAATGGAGTGAAGTAGTTTAGTAGACGTGGAATGTGGAATTCCTTGTCAGTATCTTATTTCTTAGTTAACCCTCTAGTGCCCAGCCCTATTTACAATGGCACAAAAAGTCCGAGCTCCAGTTTTTGGATCACTTCTGGATCCACTAAGCTGGAACACTCATCACAATGATAATAATAATAATAATAATAATGTGGTTTATAAGTCTCATATCCAGGCTAATGCCCGCTCATGCGACTTCACACTATTATGGCGGGGTGATGATCTTGTTTTGCTTTTTCTTTGTTCCACGAAATGTATCAAATCTGATACGCTGGGCACTAGAGGGTTAAGCCAGATATTTCACACTAAAACCAGTTTGCTGAGATGAGAAGTGACCTTATACCCAGCGAGCAAAATCTGGATTTTTTGTCAAGGCTGAGCCCAATAGTAAAGTTTGTATTTCCCATTACATAAAGGTTGAACAGAGTTACAAGAACATATAGCGTCTACTAGGCATAGTCATAATTCACTCTATAAGAACTTTTGCATAATGATCTATTTTGCTGTTGTTCACAACAACACAGTACTGTGTTCTATATCAAACTCCTGGGTAATTGCAACTTCCCTAAATCGCAACTCTTCTCATCTTTATTAGGACCTAAGCCAAGTGTACAAAACAGTAGATCTAGATCTAAAACCTCATGGTTCGAATTCCTGATCTATTCATTGTAAAACTTCAGTCTGCTGCCATATACGTCTATATCAAACATACCCCTATGAACTCTGACCTCTGCGTCAGTCCCTTGAAATTTTGGGCTTAGAAAGTTCTGCTCTGTTATTTAAACTGACTGGCACGCTTGGGACCGAAAAATGACATTTCATTTACAAACTAGACTAGATCTAGCTCTTAGATGTAATAACATGTAGATCTATGCGACAGTAACAGAAAAAAACAGCACTTCCATTCATTACCGGAACTTTACGAAGGGCCCCATCGGGGTTTGGCTGATAAGGCGCTGCAGAATGATGCAGACGATAGAGCCAAAGAAAGGCAAACAAGTTCCATATACAAAATAAATGTTGGCGAATAGCGTCGTATCCGACAAAAACATAAAGTGTAAAGTATCATATGGATGTCACACTTCTTCTTCCTCCTCTTCTTCTTCTTCTTATTATTATTATCATTATTATTATTATTTGAGAGCTTGCGCTTTAACGATGGAATCTCTTACCATCGTAAGAACTACACCTGTGGAACAGTACAGAATGCACTCTTAGTAGCTTTCAACATCCAGAGTTAATGTAATCTTTACAAAGAGTACGGGATCCCATCGTTAATGCGCAAGTTCTGTTAGCATGAAGAAACCTGAATTTTGAAAAAAACCCATCTTTACAATCATTATGTTTCTGAGTTCGGGCACAAATCTGATAATGTCGTCCAAACTGGATTGAAATTCTAGCCATAATGAAACCAATATTAAAATTTGGATATTACCTAATTTGTGGAATAAATCATTTTACATCAGCACAGACAATGTGATACCAATCTTTGCAAAGAGAGTCCCCATGGCGCGTGCAGGGGCTTCTGACATTGACTTTATGATGAATCTGGAGAATATTTGTAAAATGCAAAAAAAAATATGACGGGCTCGATCATCGGTTATTTTATTTGATTTTTCTTGTTAAAATAGATGAGGATAAGCGATTTTGAATTATTTTTCATAAGTTTGTCCAGACTGCGGACGCCTCCGCATGAAATAAAAATTCGGCAAGGCACGGGAATAAATTTAGAATTGTTGGATCTAGACTCGTATGAAAACTGTCGAGCAAAAAAAGGAAGATAAGGAGAGGAAAGAGGAGGTGAAGAAAAGGAAGGAGAAGAAGAAGAAGAAGAAGAAGAAGAAGAAGAAGAAGAAGAAGAAGAAGAAGAAGGAGAGAACACAGTGATGAGTATTATTACGGAGTAGGAGAAGAAAGAGGTTTTTTTTCTTTTTTGTCTTGCGTCTGCAAAAGTTAGATGCCACAAATATGGAATGTTTAAATGTGACATTTCCACTATCCAGTCTTTGTTGAGTTGGAAGCTGAAAACGTTAACTTGGTCAGCTGCTAATGTCTTAACCTGAAATCAAGCTGGACCACACGATATAATGCCCACTATTCTGGGCTCCTTATTATTATTATTATTATCATAGTATAACTTCTCCTTTATGTTTCATATTGTTATTATAGGAGACAAGTGATACTGCGAGAACGTTTATCAATTGGTCAAGATAGCAGTTCCATCAGACTTCCTAGACGGTATTTTGCTGATCAATAGAGCTCTTTGTAGATCTCAAATTGGTCTTAAGTCAATAAAGCAAAATATCATTCCGGCCTGGGCTATCATGACCTGAAGTTTACTCTGTATTTAAAGGGAGAGGGATAGAGAATTGCGTCACAGTCTAAAATATCAATTTTATTTAAAAGAAAACAAAAACTAAACCCAGTACATTTTCCTTTCACCTGACCGTTTGTGAAAAACACCGCTGGAATATCGGAATTTTCATCCTCTGTATTACTCTCATTACTCATGATGCCTGACGTCATAAAGCGAGAAAAGCTGGCAGGCAAATGGTGCGGACGTATGTGCAAACTGTCTGGACCAATCGTCTCTTAGCCTATGTTACTTTCTGACGTCAGACAGCACGAGCAATGACAGCGCGCGCAAAGCAAAAATCCCGGCATTTCGGATGTATTTTTTGTCAGAAACATTAGGGCGCAAGGAGAAATCTTTGGTCTTAAAATTTCATGAAAAAATAATGTGGACTTATTAGGCTGTGAAGTAAATAAATATACAATATATATAACACACTGTCCGTTTAATATGTTTATCTTCGATTGACGAGTTTGTCTTGTTGTAACCAATTTTAAATTCTGACTTTTTGAAGTTCTTATGATTTTAATGATCTTGAATGTCGTGATTGTCCATAAATAATGTCTAAGTTTCCACACAGCCATGACCATCTAACTTGTAACGTCCACCAGCTGTATCTGATATACAGGACTGCAGTACTAAAGATTAGCTCGTGGCTAAAATATGTTGAGTAGAGTCGCACTTCATGTCTACATAGTCGAGCTTCTGGCTATCTGTAACTTGGACGCTTAGAGAACCTTTCTACAAGTGCTGGACATTGGGTTAGCGTGTTAGGCGAGGCACTCTTCACGTTGAGCATTTAATGTAAAGACTTGTTGGCCTATTATGCTGTCTGGTTATTAAGATGGAAAGACGCTCCATGTGTAAAAAGTGCTCTCTCACAAAGCAATTCGGAGAGTCCCCGTAGGAAACACACTAAGACAGTTCAAAACGATACCTACCTCTTTCTCTCTTCCTACTTCCTTCTTTTTGGACAAGATATATTTAACATTTAAGCCCCAAAACGGTACAGAATATGATTATTATTTATTGCCCTCTCTGATATCCATATCAGTCCCTTAACCCTTAGATCAAAATTAATGGCATAAAACATTTCTTCCATCTCTGAAATGCGCTTCCGCTCTCTGGCAGCCGCGAATGTCAATATTATCCAATTTTTAATATTGCTTTCCCTCTGTCTGCCTCTTCCTCTTTGTCCTTAAACCGTGGCCTACAAGATAAACTTCCAATATCGTATATCACAATTAGGTCATATGCAACTCTCAGTATCGTTTTGTTCAGAATTTTAGACCAGTTCTGACGACAGTACCGTGGAATCCATGCAGAAATGTAAACCTCACGGGGGCAACAGTTTAAGGCGAAATTGGGTCTCTCCATGCAAATGAAAAGATTGGTATTGGTGCCAAGTTTCTCCATATTCTTCCATACCATATTTTCTCACTATTTCGTTTATGTGGCAATCGACTTTACACACCAAAATGGACGATATGCTGCAAACTCGCTTTCCGGTATGAGCGAATCATTCCCGCATCGAGATTAATAGTTCTTACTATCGGAATGCGCACTAACCCCAATGTAGTGGATGGGAGGGCATGAAGGAGAGAGTTATGGGGGCAGAGCTGGGGGTGTAGGAGTTGTAATCCTAAAACTGTAATGTGTGAGAAACTGGAGGAGCGGGAAAGAAGTGGCAGATGTCCTTTCGCTACCTCTGACTCCGGTTCCATATTTAGGTCTATTATCTTCATCCAGGCCCTTTATTTGGGCACATTATCTGTGTACGCTAAGGGGGTTCTACGCTGACATCAATGGTTTACACTGAAAAACAACAACAAGCAACTTCTCTCATTTTTCATTGGAACTGATCTGTGAACTATGCGTTCTCTTTACGGCAGCAAGCACTCCAGAATCCTTGACGGCTATCACTCAGCGTAATTCATAGATGATTATTCGGGGTCGATCATACACGTCACAGTGTGCAAAACCTCAGTGGTCCTCTAGGAAAGTCAATAAGCCATGGAAGTAATAGAGAGATACACTGTAACCACAGCAATGGCTTCAGCGACCGGGCTAGAAGTTAGAAAAGAAATTCAGACCAGAAAAACGCCGTGTGCAACGGGGTTAATGCGAACATTTAAACATACAATGTTCCACGGTTAGAACAGAATCTCTCCATCTCTCGGAACGTGAGTCGCGCATTCTGGAACGCCATTTAAAGTGCATGAGATTGTGGGAGGATGAAGAAAGAGAGAACAGCTCTTACTGTTATCACTATTGCCATGAGAAATCTTGGAGAACAAACAATACGTTTTTCTTTTGGTCTAGTTAGCCGCCGAAAGCGCTGATGTTTTATGCCGTGCTAATTTTTCTTTCTGCTGCGCTCTCTTTCATGCCCTAATGAGCGTACGAAGAGTCAAGTGATATGGATTTTGATGCTATTATTACCTCCATGGCAAAATCCCAGAATGGTCTCCTGAAGACATCAGCTGGCCCAAAATCACTCATTGCTCATACATAAAGAGAAAATATTAAAGTAATCCTAGTTTGACCATTTTACCATAGATATGAATGAGGACTGGTGTTAGTCTCCATTACTTCTGCACTTTTGCAGCTTTGTTGCGACAACTCGCCCTCAGTTAATGTCTGTTCTGTAAACCTCATTGACGATTCAATGGTCCCGTGCATATGGATGTCTAAACTTAAGTGATTGCTCAGTGGTGTCTATGGTATATAACTGAAAGTGAGACAACACTGCGTCTAAAACAACGTATGTTCTGTAGCACCAAGAGTTCACTGAACTTTCCAAGGTTGATAGGTGCGTCGTTTCTCCGTGAAGCCTTGACGATTGGAGTTCTTTTTTCTTTCCCCCAGTTGTGTGGCTAATTAAATTTTCGCTTGAGGCAACAGAATTCTACAGAAAAAGTAAAACATTGATTTGAAATATTTTTATTCATTTTTTGTTAACGTCATAGCCTCAACTGAGCAAATATGCAGCTACACTGGAGCACACTTATTACGAAAACGCTTTATACGAACTAGAGCTATACGAACCACTCTCTAAATCCTAAAGTATTAGTTGTCTTTGATTAGTCTTTCGGATGTTGTGAAATACACTTAATGTTCTTGAGATTTGAATACAAATGTTGTTGTGGGGTGTGCCGTCAATTTCGTAATATGCATATTGGAGTATGTGCTTTTTTAAAAGTTGATTGAGTTTTTCACGAGCAATGAAAACTGATGTTCGATGACTGCCTATCCGCACATTCAGCCTATATCTCCGTTCTTATCCCACCGCCCACACCCACGGTTGGTAGACAATGGACATGCTCAAATGACAAGAACAAACCGGTCATAGACTAGAATGTATGTCAAAAGGGTACAAACCAAGCCCTTAAACACTGGAACGCGAAACGCTGAACACAACTCGGTTAAATCAAACCCGTTGAAATATTCTGTTTGATGTGTCAAGGAATCTCGATATCACTCTCGAACGCACTGCGTTACATACAACATAGGACAGCACTGATGGTGATTAATTAACATTGCAATTATCAAAGCCCTTTTTTTCAGGAGTTGGGCGTCTAAACTTAAATGATTGTTAAGTGGTGTCTAACGACCTCTGAAAGGGCCCGGCCTCCCAAAGCTGTTTCGATCGATTGACCAGGTTTGTCAACTCGTTGAGATCGAGATCAAATACAAATCAAAACCAAGAGTTAGTGTGATTTGATTTGGTTTGATTTGATTCTCTACCGGATCACTTATTGTCCCCCCCTGGTCTACCGCTGTAAAGTTAACGCTACAAACGTTTGCATTATTGATGAAGGATCAGGAAGCACAACGAAATATCGTTTTTAATTAAATCGGCACAGCGTTAAAACGCATTCCAGGCCATCGGCACCTTGTCGTGAGCCCAGATGCTTCTCTAGCTCATAGGGCGCTTAACCTGTTCAGAAGAGGTTTTTTTTTTGGTCCACTTATGAAGGCCATATTTGAAAGCGGGTGCATGTGTCATCAAAATGACACTGAACAATTAAAAACATTTTATAATCTAAAATAAAATTGCGGGCCATGTTACCCCCTCCACCCCCTCCTCTCAGCGGGCCATATTTCGACATTACTAGGTGGCTGTAGGGGATGTGAGAAATAGCTTAGGCTACGTAGTATATTGTGTTAGTAGGAAAACTGGCACGTATGCATAATCCATACGTTAGTTAACGCAGTGCAGTAACCACGGGAAACTCCCAAAACATTAGTAGTGTTCTCCATGATTCACGCGATACGTTAATTAACGTATGGATTATACATACGGCCACTGGAGTCTACATGCTGAATGGATGTAGTCTACGGTGTATCCCTAGAAGTCGATCATCACAATGTTTACTTAAAGTGTACATCAACCAAATTTGTTTCCTTTATTCGAACAGAAGATTGGAGCATTCTAGACATTGAGAAGACCAAAATGGTTGACCCTAGGTGGTTATATACCCTTATACATTTCTTCACCTTACTAGGCTAATGAGAAAGGTCAGCAATGAAAGGGTTAAGTATTCAATTTTAGGTAGACAGTGCATGAAATTTGACGGTTTCACAGGGAGTGTTTACAGAGAAGTATGAAACTGGAAGGGTATACGATAGAGTTGTTAATTTTCTGTTTTAGCTTTAAAGAATGTAAAGAATCAGATACTCGTTTAGTTTTGAAAAAGAAAGATACTCGTTTAATTTTAAAGAACAAAGATACTCGTTTAGTTATTAAGCACAAAGATACGCTTTTACTTACAAGGAACAAAAATTCTCTTTTAAGAACAAAGATATTATTTAGTTGTAAAGAACAAAACAACATTCTTTTAATTATAAAGAGCAAAGATAAAAAAAAATATCGAATGCATTTTTACAAGTTTAAAAAGAATTTGCTGTGACAGTGCTACACACCATTTTTAAAAAAAATAAGAATGCAGAAATTGCGCACATTATTTTAATAATTACAAGAAATCCGCATTGGCTGTAGTTGGTGGGCTTGATATTGTGCCTTGATTTTCCGATTTTTGCAGTTAGATACCGGTTTACACGTGACTAGAAAGAACACTTAAATAAAACAGTCTGTTAAGTGAAGCCAACCAATCCACTTAATAGCTCTTATCATTTGTTCGAGTGTGTATGTGGCTTACAAGCGGCCACAACCGGTGATGATGATGATGATGATGATAATGATGATGATGATTAAAACTAAATATGATTGTGCCCAACGACACAAAACTTTTTGGAAAATGTATAATGGATATATTAAAAATAGTCAACGTTTCATGTTAAACACTTTTTCAAGACTGACAATACACATTTAAGACGTGCAAAGAAAGGCAAGTGAACACAAATCTGAGAGCCAGAAATAGAAATAGGAATAGAGCAACTGAGAGAGGTAGTAGGCTTAAGGGATTTAGATATGTTCTTTGTCTGAGTTGTTTAAAGCAACAGTATACATAAACACACACACAAAATCACACTATCACACATATGTACCTGTATGAATACTCACTCACACACACACACACACACACACACACACACACACATACACACACACACACACATACATACATACATACATACATACATACATACATACATACATACATACATGTACTCATACACTTCCACATACACACGTGCGCGGGCGCGCTCCTTTGCACACACATAGACATCGCATACACATATCCACATATACCTTCAACCTTTCATTCGTCCATAATGTGCATGCCCTCGGAGCAAGAGTTTCAGATGATGATGGTGATTAAAACTCAACATGATTCTGCCCAACAACACAAAACTTTTTGGAAAATGTATAATGGATATATTAAAAATAGTCAACGTTTCGTATTTAAAACTTTTTCAAGACTGACAGTTCAAATATAAAACGTACAATGAAAGGCAAGTGAGCCAGAATTAGAAATAGAGCATAGATGATGATGATGATGATGATGATGCTGTTGATGATGATGATGATGATAATAACGATGATGGTGATGATAGTGGTGCCTGTGGTGATCATGATAATGATGCGAAAAGTTAGAGCTTCCAATCACCGTTCCTATGCAGATTAAAGCCTGCAATCCCAGACGATGAAAAATTCACATCGCTCAGGACGGTGTTTTCAAGGGACATAAATATTTCAAGAGAGACAACTGTGTTCAGAGAAAAAAATTCCTCGGCGTATTTGGGGGATTGGCTTATGATTGCTTTTGTCACACAGCTGGCTTTCAGCACCCTTATCCAGCATCATAATATTGACGGGGATATGGCATATTTCCATACCTTGGTGCATGTGAATGCAGCTATGAGAAAGATGGGTATTTTTTTTGTGCGGGTTGTTTTTTGTGTGTGTTTGAAATGCAAGATCATTCTGGCCTGTGCTTAAGGAGAGAGAGAGAGAGAGAGAGAGAGNCATTTACAATGTCTTTGGGGTTGAGAGAGAGAGAGAGAGAGAGAGAGAGAGAGAGAGAGAGAGAGAGAGAGAGAGAGCATTCACTTCCGATCTCCGTTAGCAGCTCGTTTGTGCATAGGGCACTCCGCTCTTGCAGATAATAGAGGGTAGCATTTGCAAAGGGCAAGCTAGCCTTTCCGCCAGCCTGCGATTTATTTACGAGTTTGTTTACGAAATTGGCCGGACTTTCGGGGTTCGACCCCTGCCCCTAACCATCAGCATATTCTCTTAAATGAGTTCCAGGATACTGTTCTAAAATCATACATAAACCTAAATTTTAAGTTAAAGTATATTTGCGGTGCCTTATACTGGCACTGCATACATCTGAGTGTCTGACTTTTTCCTTGGGTAATATTCCAGGACATTCCAGCTTAAAGCTTGATTAAGGGCTAAGGACAAGATTAAATAAAGAAAAAGCACACACGAGAGAGTTCCTACACAATGAAAATGCCTAGGCACTGTCCCAAGTTTGTCTTTTCTTCCTTAATCTACCTATCCCTAAATCAAGCAATGGGGAAAAGTCCCGGAATATTGCCTAAGAAATCTGTCTGAGTTCCGGGTTCAGCTCTAGTTTACTGCAGTTCCATGTGCAAAAAACGCAACCATCTGTTATATCAAAGAGCATTGAGGTAGCCCGCCCATGCTATAGGGTGAGCAAGAACCGCAGCAAACGTCTTAGGCTGATTCCTGCAAGAGCCTCAGTCAAAGATCTTCTGTCCTCGGTCGACCCCAAACGTACAGCCATAAATCTTGGGTCGGATGGTGGAAGGGGAGGGGGAGGGAGAGGGGCTATAAACCTGTTCCCCTGACCCCTTGTTGCAAGGTGCTTGGTTGTAACGCCCCGTTTGACAGTTCGCCCCAAAGAGTTGGCGTCCATTTCGTTGATGACAATGGCGTCAATGTAATTCGTTACCTCCCTCGGGGAGAAGCAAGAACGATACCCTTGTTGGACACGGAGCATGTGAAACTGACCACGTCTAGTCGGTATGAGTCAGTGGGCTATGGTTCTTTAGTACAAAATCATGGACATACTTTGTTTCTTCGTCAGATTACTAGAGTATCTAGTCTGGTCTTTTTGCTCAGCGTACTTATACATGCCTGTCACACTTCTCTATGCTTTCACGAACATCAGACATATTAAAAACTACAGCAGAATCTTATAATTAAATAATTCAACAGTAAGTTTACTTCTTTATAAAGTTCACATGCACGGATTTAATCATTATGATATTATTTGGATCCTGATATAAACATATCTCAGTAACATGCAGGTTGTAATTTCCTTATGCACATACTACGTTCGACTGCGCTGCACAGTTGAAGCTGGACACTCCTAGCTTTACTGTAGGAGGGCAAGATCCACTTACAAATGTCCCCGTGGACACTGTCTCGACTCGGATGTACTTTCATATTTCAAATACCAGACATTTTAACATCAATTTTCTTTTCCATAACGTCCAGAGGGACAATAAACTAGTGATCTGTAAAGTTTCTATGCGGCATAAACTCATGTATCCGTGACATTCTCAAAAATAGTGCTCTGATGTGAGGCATGTGGCTGATTTCAAAGAAGTGAAGTGTTCCTCATGTCAGTCCTCTTCTTTCATAACTTGAACGCGCCTTTAAGCTCAAATTAATTCATAATTGCAAGTGAGAAGACAAAAAATTAATAGGCAATGTGCAGTGCAGATATTATTTTACTGAGGTCATTAGTAATCGTACAGTTTATCGTCGTGGCAGATCCTGAAGACTGAATAAATGAACACTACAGTAGATCACTATGTCTTCAGTCTTCATTTTGAAAATAAAACTAAATTTTACGGTCTGATCCGTTTACACGTACAGCAGCGGCTACTGACAATGTAATCATGTTCCGGAATCGGAAGTTTTGAAGTGATCGTTGCGCATCTTGGCGAATAAAATGTCACAGAAAGTCAGAGAAAGAGTATTACGGTGTCATAGAGAACCAGTTTTTACTATGAAGATATGAAGCCTGGACCATCCGTAAACAAATACATAATTTGCTGGATGTTACATATAAATATGGTTCCTCGGATGAATGCTAAAAATGTAAAGGACAGATCTTGAAGGAAGCAAATTATATAAGAAAGCTACTTACATCAGTGAAGAGAAGACCATCAGATTTCATAAGATATGCTTTGAGAAGACAATAGACATTGCATTTGGTAACGGAAAACTAAATGGTAAACAAAGCAGAGGTAGACATAGGGAGACGATTCTGGATGAAGTTGCAAACTGAATGGAGGTACAAAGCAGCAGTGAAATATTAAGGTGGAGACATTCAGAAATGGAAGTCCATAACCGCCTTCCCAGTCGGCATGGCATTTGAAGAGGAAGACAAAGAACAGTATATTCTGTGGTATAATCCTGAAAAAAAAATTATATTTTTTTAAACAGCATTTCCTGTACACATTCTAGACTCTGCCAGCTATTAAGTCTCGGTCATTGCTAAAGTGCTTATAGGCGACTTCGTGAAGTAAATGATACATGCAACAGGCTTTAGGATTTTAGGATATTAGAAAAACTATACATCATAATTATTATGTATAATAAGAAAACAATACACGTTACGGGCTTTAGGCTTTTTGCATGTTAGATAAACTACATGCTATAGATGCACTAAGCTGTTCTAATTTTCTTCTAACTTTAGATAGTACCGGAAGGTCATGTTGTGGGTTTAAAAGTGAGGGCATGTGTACTCACTAACCTATCCATGCACTGTTTCTTACAAGAGAAAAGGCACACACTATGTCTAATCTATATTCATAATATCTCTCTATGTTATATCTAATCTATATTCATAATATCCCTCTATATTTTATCTAATCTATATTCAGTTTAATGGGCTCTTTTTCACTCCGCCATTTCTTGAAACAACATTCATTTTCGAATATCTGGCCTTGCGCCATCATTCTGTTTACTGTAATGCTCATTATCTACGACGGAGATCCTTTTTTTTAAGAGTCTTCTGAAAAAAAAAAAAACCAAGAAAAGTTTTGTGTTTTGGAATAGAAAAGCAAACTTCTGCGTCATTGAGGACAGAAATAATTTGATGATTCGATAGATTTTCTGGTGAACGTATCATAAAGGTTTTACCTAATTCTTTGATAACATATTCTGCTTTGTTTTTATTATTCTTTAATTAAGAGTAACAACGGCTACTTTATATGATCTCAAGACCAGAACGCAAAGATGAATGGAGATTGTGCCATCTTATTCGTTTATATGACGCAAACCGGGCTCATTAGAACACCATTTTTTTTTTGTAGAGCAAGAGGAGAAAAGAGAAGAGATTTAGAGAGAACAGAGCTCACAGTTGATGACAATATTTACGAGAAATTTGAAAGAATAAACCTCTTTTGTTTTGTTCATGCCAGTCAACAGCATTATGGTATTATGACCAACTTTTATTGCTCTATGATTTTCTCGCTATCATCCCTGCCTAACATAAGATGGTGCTCACACAAGCATACGAAAACTTGCGTGATTCAGACTTCAATAATGCTCGAGAGTTATTGTGGAAGAGCACCCAAGGAGAAGTTTCTATCACAAAGTCTCTAATTATCTAATGTTCTGTTTTCATAGTCACAGATTTTAAATTAAAAACAAAAAGTTTAATAAGATTTGATGATGAGCTCATTTCCATATCAACAAGCCGCAAGGCAGTTAAAATAGACTGCACTTAATCGCAATGTGCATAGAGGCACATAATACTATCTCTGAGACAGGCAATCTGCCTATAATTGTGACGTCAAGATTTCTTTTTCTCCCAGTTTTCTTCAGGTGAAATACGACGTTATACGTGGACACGAATGAAGTGTGTGTTTCCAAAAGTAACCCCCGAGTACGCAAGTCAGTAATCTGTCATACCGATTACCAAGACAACCACCAAGTAGTCTAAATCAGGACATTTTCATCGGTAGCTACCCATGTTTTCTCTCGTCTCCATCGCAGGCTTTCAGGATTGTTAGTGTAGCAATGGATCATGGCGCATTGAAGGCTAGCGGATCGTTAATTTGCTGAACGATAAATTTGAATATCTGATTTGTGCCGTTTCAATACGAGTATTTGGGGAGGTTGGAGTGACTGGTTGGTAGATAAGCGCGGATGAAAAATGTGGTTTGCGTCATAGATAGGATTGAGAGGGACAGATGGAAGGGGAAAGGAGTGGAGGGTGTAGAGACCGGCGGAAGAATAGAGAAACAGAAAGGAAAGGAAAGCTTACAGAATTTATGAGATATGTGAAATATCAAGAAGACGCAAATGGGAAAGAAAGAAAGAAAGA
>JAWQUT010000570.1:117075-133706 GCA_033807755.1 Ellobium chinense | reverse complement strand
TCTCTCTCTCTCTCTCTCTCTCTCTCTCTCTCTCTCTCTCTCTCTCGCTCCATGTAAATACTGTACATTAATATCATTGTTGGTGAGGCGCAGAATTTACTCCTGTAAATTGTATATCTACATTGGACGTGAGTTACAAAACTGTCGCATGCCACCGACGTCATCATTCAGAAACCCTATCTTCCTTGCTCGCGCTTCTCCTGCTCTCAACGCACTGCCTCTCAAGGCCAAAGAACTTCCCAGGCGATTGTGTTATTTAATACTTGCTTACCTTATATGCTAAATGGCAGTCTTGCTGCGCGTCTCATTCGTACAACATGGCTATTGCATGATCATGCTCATAATTGGAGGAGCGTTTCTCGAAACTTTGGCGAAATCACTCCATGCTTTTAGACCCATTGTGCGATTGCAGGACGCGCTGACTTTAAACCAAACTTTTGCCATTATCAACGCTAAATGAGAAGCAAGTCTCTGAGTTCATAATTCTTCCTTCATGTCCAAAATTTTGACGCGAATGTAATTATATATACGTTGGACCTGGGTTTTCGAGAAACGCTTCTTATGTTTATGTTGAATATTTGGAATGAATATTCTCAAAATCTGTTTTTGAGACTTACACACATGTGACTATGATGTAACCTCCTTCAAGTTTAGTCGATTCAGGCCCATTATAATATGATTTTGGTTAATAAAGCCCTCGGTAAAGAAGCCAGAGTTTCTTATCCAATTACATGGTACCCTGATATCACAGTCACGGCTTAACACAATTCCCTCTTTTCAAAAGTGCCAACTATTCTGTTCCTCATGGAAGACATTTAGATGACACAGACTTCTGATAACATATCCAGCTTGATTCCAAGAGTGGAAGTGAATCAGGGTTGCACTCTATATGGTTTTGGGGTTAAAACAAAGACAACAACAATAACAACAAAAGGAGCACTTGCGTAAAGACAGTTGTCCTTTTTTTACTTGTAAATTTAAAGAACTCGAAGCAAAATGCTGAAGGCATCCAGAAGTCAACAATACTCACTGAAGTGAAGCTGTAATTTTCTTCATTTTGATGACTGGATGCTATCCTCTTGCAAGCATTAGAAAGATATCTATTCGAAAGGCCTCATTTGTTCTCGAGTGGGTGAAAAAATAGATAGATAAATAGATTATGTAGTTGGGCTGAAGAGTGTAAAGGTGGAAAGGTTAAGAATTTCCTTCATTTCGAAAGGTTTGTGTGACACCTTTTGTAATTTCCTCCTTCGATAGTTATGGAAGATACACTACCTCGTAAGATGGCATCAGGCCAATACAATTTATCCTGACAACAATTTACCCTTTTCAGGAGGTACAGAAGAAGAGAGAGCTACCTTGGAACTTCATAGTTCCTAGAAAGAGGGACTTCCCAATTGGCTTTATTCTTCCTAGAAAGAGGGCAAGAGAGTCTACTTCATTTTCTTATAATGATTTTTTTTCTACTTTATCTTTGCCAGCTACAAACCTCGTACGATTGGGTTGCCAGTTAGACAGTTTTCGGAAATTCGCTGTTTCGAAAACACTCTTAATTTTATTTCCGAAGTTTTCTGAATTTCGAGTTTCAATTACTTCTAAATTCAGTCTCTCGCTCTTGTGCCTCTCCCCCCACCCCTCCCCCCACACACACATCTTTTTTTCCTCCGTGTATGAAAAGGAATTCCTTTCAAAAGCTCATTAACATCAAATAATCACTAAAGACTTGACAAGACATTTTAATACTCGATACCGAATCTCATTATTGCAGGCATATGTGCAGGCGCATCACAATAAACTATATGGCACTGTGTTGTCTGATAAGTTTCATCAACATAATGTAACGCCTCTATGTGCCCTAGTCAACGCACACGATCACATTATGAAATACCCGAATTCTTTCATTCATGTTGATGGATCGTGCCGTTCAGAAATACAGTTGTTCTCCTTGATAGCAAAAACTATAAAGAAAGTATAAAGCAAAGACTAAAGTCTCTGTTAAGTAACTCAACTTTTGCGAGCAGTTCCTTCCTCACAGTTGCAATGTCTGTGGACGCCAGAACATCCACAAACTTCCGGTCACATTCATGACTGTTGAATGCTGGACTCGTTGGTTGGCCAATCCTAGGAGGTTTGCAGTTTTGCTAGCTGCATGGTTTACCTAACGATGCGGCAACCTATAGATCTGAAAATTGTTTTGTCTTCTAGTCTCGTCCATCTACCAGTTACCAAAGTTTGCTACCTTTTTACGACTGAATATGTCATAGGGCATGTATATGGGGTTCAAAGCAAGGCACTTTGATTTTGATTTAAAAGCGTAAAGTTGTAGGAATCTGATCAAAACAAAAGGTAAAGTGTAGCCCCTAAAAGCGTGATGTCTAAATGCGAGCAAGAAACAAATGCATGTAGTCTAGTCTGCACAGTATTTGCAGTCCCAAAATGGAAGGGGACTCGCAAATACTGCACTGAGGTCGTGAGGATGCTTGAAACTTTCATTTTAACTGCATTCATGAATCACGAATTATCTGCGCCGTTGAAACATCCCACGGACGCATTCAGCCTACTGAAATATCTAAATTTTTGAAGACTGCTGCCCTGTTCTCCTGAAAATGTAACCATTAGTAGTCTTAAATTCGTATCGATCGCCTTATGCAAATGAAGTCAGTCGTAAAGAGGTAGCAGGACTGTAGAATCGACTAGAAGAACCCAGTGCTACGAGTGTCAATTTCCCATGTTACCTTTGTGCTGTAATTTTGTGATCTAGATCACATTCACAGACTCTTAAGACAGTAGGGTCCCCGAATATGTATTTGCTCCGACCCTTCACTGACTGTCCTTGCAGATCAGCAGCATTCCTCCATTTCCTCTTATTCACCTTCCCTTTGTTCTTTTTACTTTCTATCATCCCTGTCACAGTAATTTTCATACCACATGTACCTGTCCAATGGTAATGTCTTATACAATTCACGCAAGGGAATATCAGCCAATCACACACTTCCTCTCAGCAAAAAGGCATAGGAAGCAGAAACGCTTCCCGCTGGGCATGGTTCTTATAATTTTCTCAACGAATTTCACCGACTTCCATGTTTTCAAGGCGATTCGTTTGCCTAGGACTCTTTGATTGATAAAAAAGAATTCAAGATAGAGCTCATTATTGGACATTTTACTGCGAGTGCGACGACGTAATTAAATGAAGTCATGCCTCTCTATATAATTTGCCATACAACCTTAACAACAGTTTAAGTTATAAATTCACCCTTTTCTGTTTTCCATTGTCTTTATTTTATGTAGTGTTTCACTGTTTATTGTTGCTCTCACTAACGAAATCATATGCTATACATGTATGTAAATGACTTACTTCCTCGGCTACAATGTAATCACCCATGTGATCCGCTTCTTACTAACACATTAACTTAACTAACCATGCCTCCTTCTCTTGCAGCTTCACTGAACCAAGAGAACTTCATGTCCTATATGCAGTGCTGACAGTGATACTCTAGTGGTGCTTTCCTTAAAGTGGCCCATCCCCACCTGTTACTAGCATGAACCATATTAACACAATAACCTCCTTATTAACACAGCAATCTCCTTACTAACACAGTGATATCCTTACCAACTCACTGATGTTTTGACTAACAACGATGTCTCTACTAACACTGTGATAATGATGTCCATCTTACAGATCACCACCCGTAGACGCTTCTCTCAGATCACCAATGTGTGTGTTGGTTCTAACTTCTAACCTTCTGTGTTAATAACAAATCAGTGGCTCAATATGCTCTGTACTAATGTGAAGTGTGTGTGATTTATATATGTAAACTAATCCTGTCTCACTAACCCTACATTTCACACGGGCACACATACAGACTATTTCGAAATAGGCCCATAACTTCTTGTACTGTAATATGTAGATTTGGATTTCTCATCACCAAGTTCAATCGTCTAAACTTAAAGATATAAAATTATATTTGAAACTATATTCTAGATTGGTGTTTAGTACATACGATACAAATAAATATCTCCAGGAAAGCTTGATAATGACCAGTTCTACCCCCTCTCTCCTCAAAAAAAAAAAAAAAATTCATTTCGCCAGAAGGGGCGGAGCTTAGTATAATTTAATGTAACCTTATAATGATACTGGATGAAATTGTATGTCACTGCTGACAGTCATATTAAGTTGATGGAAACAGTAGGTACTATTACTATATCATACAGGCAAATTAAAATGAAAGGAAACATTGGGATCTGGACCTGATAGTCCTCCACAACCGTGTCGTAATGCAGTTAATATTCTGTCACCAGGGTTACCTCGCCTTCCCACGAATGGGGCGTTCCCAAGCTAAGTCAGAGACCGCAGCCGACGTCGCCAGCTGCTGCGGGGTGGGACTGAAGAGCGAGTTTTTGATTGGGCAAGACGGGAAGGAGGAGCTTCGGTCCGTGTGCACAGTGAACGCCGATTGCTGCGAGGGCCTGAGGGAAATAGTAGACGAGAAGCCTGACGGTGTCTACTACTCCATGTGTATTCCAGATATTCCCATTCGCCAAGACTTCGTAAGTACCGGTACTGTGACAGCTTGAGCTGACCTACATACACGGCCACACCCCCTATAAACTTCATTATTTATTGTCCAGTGATGTGACAGTATTCACTCTGTATCATTTGTGATTGGAGTTACAGGCAGTGCACTTAGCCGCTGACTAATTATAATATAGCCATTTTACTTTACATACACTGTCGTTTTTGTAACTGAAGATTTAAGTTCTGGTCTGCTAACAATTTAATCTTGGCCTCACATTTATACTGCCATAGATGCGCTCACATTGTAGACCTATATTGCCACTCTCAAAATTAACACCACATCAGTAGCCTACAGAATTGAAATGAAGTAGGCCCTACAGCCCCCTCCATTAATAGCAAATCCTTGGGAATATGGGAAAAAATACTGTAGTTGAACGGAATTGCGAATATCCAGCGACTATTACGTGAGTGAAAATGTTGTACGTGACCGGAAGTTGCCATTAAGCGGAGTCGAATTCTTAATTCTTGCGTGTGATTGGTGTATTACTTATATGACATGCGGCTTCGTTTCCAGTTCACACTGATTCGATCGTGGGGAAATAACTTTGACGCCACAGCCTTCTCTTTTGGACTTTTTACAACATTCTGAACGGTCTACAAGGGAAAAAAAATCACAACTTTTCTATCAAAGGTACATGCTAATCAAACATACTAAAACATGCCCATTGGGAAGCGGGCCCGACATAGTAAGTGGTATGGACCCAGTATAATCAGTTCTATATATGCATTTGTTGGGTTTAGAAATAATGCCATACTTTCCCCAAGTAAGTTACTGGATTAAGCTGCCGATAATTCTCCAAACCTAAAAGCTGCACAGTAATGTTTACGCAAGATACTGTGGAACCTCGTTGCTATTATTACCTCGTTATTTTGCATAAATCTACATACACATTTTCATTATTTTTCTATTATTTGGATCTTGATTATAAGTATTTCTCAGTAATAGGTAAGTACCATTTCCATGCACATAGTCATACTTATTATCAAAGGTTGACTGTATTAAAACTATTGTGGTCACACTGTCTAACTCTTCGCTTATTCTTTCCATTACAGAATGTTCGCTCTTCTGAAGTATTGAGCAAGTTGAAAACTTTGCTGGAGAAATGATGGCCTTAGTGCATATCATTTACATGCTGTTGTACTATACAGCGTAACATTCAAGATATTCTGCCACAGGTTTTTGTCTCATTTCTTTTCATTCATTGTTTTTATGCAGCGTGGGGGCGTGACTTGAGAACAATGGGAAATTAAAAGTTGGCTGAAGTCAGACATAACAATTTAAACACAATAAAAAAAAAAATTAATGTACTATGGCTTACCTTGATTTCGTGGAAGGCAAATAAAGGGGATATTTCATACAATCTTGGCCTTCAATTTATATCTGCTGGCTTGGTTGGCTGGCTGGTTGGTTGGTTGGTTGGTTGGTTGGTTGGTTGGTTGGTTGGTTGGTTGGTTGATTGATTGATTTACTGATTGACTGACTGATTTATTAATTAGTCTTTTTTCTTTTGTGTTTATTCTGTAGCTTAATATTATTTCTATCAATCCTACTAAAACATAGGAGTATTAATTTGCATACATCTTGATACAAGAATGTACGTTGTCCATGTAACTCCATGCTGTTTTCAGAAGAACCCATAATTTCCTTGTTTCATAATGCTGAGGCAAAGAACGCCGACGCAGACTCTGTCAAATTTAAATCTAAATAGAATATTTTTTTTACATCAACGTAGAAATTAAATTATCCTATTTCGGGTACGGAAAGGTTATCGGTGACGACGTGAGACAATGCCGTTCCTACTTCCGCATTCTTTCAAATTCGCACGATGCCTGGAAACTACAGTATTCTTCTCTCTATAACTTTAATGACACACTGATTTCTGATACATCGATCCTCATCGATCATGAATACCGATAACCCACTTATCAGTGCAGCATTCCTTCAGTTATCAGGTGCTTTGCTGATAACGTCATGCAAAGAAAATAGAGGCGATAAGCACTACTGAACGAAAACATCGGGTCCCGATCGTGAAAAAATTCAGGTGACCATGGTCACATTGTGGCAAGAGAGGCATTTAATTCTTTTCGGTAAAGAAAGTGATCAGCTTTGATTTGAGCAGTTTCAAAGTATAGTGAAGCACGGATAATACGTACACTCTGTGACGGACTAAATATGTACTTATTAACAGAAATACGTGTTAACCATACACGTAGTTTTAAAGGAGAAAATTTGGGACTAAAACTACTCTATCTACGAGGGCTGTCCCACGGGAAACCGGAAAAGGGCTATAGCTTGGAAACTATTTAAAATTTTGCAATTCTGTAAACGCACACTTGTAGAGCAACCATTTCGGGAATGCCCCACGAAGCACCATGAGCACCGTTCAATACAAACGTATTTCACAGCTCAACAAAAATGGCCACCCCTTTGAAAAAGTGGTCAAAGGTAGAGGTGAGAAATGTCATTCGTTTTCTTCACGCAAAGGGGCTGAAACCTAATGTAATCCACACAGAAATTAAAGCAGTGAGAAAGTCTTGGGAAAGTCACAGGTATATGAGTGATGTAAATTGTTCAAAGCCGGGCACACAGTTGTCGAAGATCATAAGCAAGTGCCTTGTCTTTCTGTCAAGACAGAAGACAACGCCAACCGCGTCGAAGAGCTCATTCAAAGAGACAGACGGCTCAAAATTCGTGAAATATCGGAATCGTTAGACATTTCCAAATCGTCGGCCCATAGAATCGTTTTTGATGAGTTGGGCTATCGCAAGGTGTCTGCTCGATGGGTTCCAAAACAGCTGACAGATGATCACAAGACGCAAAGAGTTGATGTCTGCGAGACTTTGTTGACACGGTGCAGAAGAGTTGGTGAGGGTAATGCGAATGCGGCTGGTGACTTCCAAAGGTATGGCTGGGAAGTTTTACCCCACCCTGCTCAAAGTCCTGATCTAGCCCCCTCCGATTACCACCTTTTCGGTCCCATGAAGTGTCATCTGGCTGGACAGAGGTTCACGAACAACGAAGACTTCATTGAGGTTATGCAGGACTGGTTGAAATCTCTTGACGTAACTTTTTTCAAGGAGGGTGTCTTCTCCCTGGTCCAGCGATGGGAAAAATGTATCAAAGGTAATGGTGATTATATCTAAAAATAAAGTATAATTCAAGGTACTTTGTGTGAAAGTTAGGTCAAAATAAAGCTAAAACGTTTGATTTTATAGCCCTTTTCGTTTCCAGTGGGACAGCCAGCCCTCGTAGTATCGGTGTTCACGTGCTAAGCGTGTCCGTTTTACTTGTGCTCCACCATATTCAGAAAGTGGTGTATCTAGAATCCCTTCTCTCACTCTCGCTCTCACTCACTCTTTGAGAAAGACCGAAAGACATTTAACAATAATTGTTACCCCTACCAGGACTTTAACTTGGTGACTTCTCAGTAATACGTAATGCCAACTTCTACGCTTCTGAGATGTGTAACAACACAGAGATCACATAATTATACCCAGGACCGAACTCTTCCTGACCTCCATACAATGATAATACTATAATATAATAATAATGATAATGATGATAACGATGATGTGATGATGATGGGATGATGACGATGATGATGATGCGTCCAGTATCACTGGGACAAATTAATATGGTAGCCCAGTTGTTTGTGACGGGTTGAAAAGTTAATAATAATTTGTTGAGAACACAACACATTAACATGAGAGCTAGCACACAAAAACATAGGTCATGACATTTTGACAGCACCTATTGTAAGCATGCTGAGTTGTAATCCTTAGGTAGACCATTAAAAGTATTACGAACATGATGTTGACTCTGTATTGTAATAGACATTGACTGTCGGTCCTCAGCAGACTCTGAATTACAATACAATAGATATCTACTGCGCTTCTCTCAGTGGTCATTTGACCATTCATATCTCCATAGTCCCTGCGGAAAACTGCATTTCAAACTTTCAAAATGTGCGCCAAGTACTGCAAAATTTGAATGCAAAATGTGGTAAAATTAGCGCTAAATTTGTAAACGTTTTGCAAAAATAGCTTCGTGACTTCGCTATATTCATTACCATGTCGCCTGTTTACCATAATACCATTGTAAAGTTGTGAAAATAAAAAATATTTTTTTTTGTTCCCGTCGACGCAATATTGCGATCATGACATAAATAGGAGCATTTTTCGGCCCAAATCAGCAAAATTTGCAGAAAATGCTTAAATTTGCAAAAATGTGTAAATTGCAGCAAAGCTTCAAATGCGCGGGAAATCTGCAGTAGTTTGAGACCGCAGTTTTATGGAGGGACAGTCATTTTCCCAAGTCAGCTGGATATGCAGTCATTACAGAATAAGAACACTATGGTTACCGGTATTGGTTATTTGGCGTTGCACAGCCTCTTGCAATAACATCAGAAGTTTCCTCTTCATAAAAACAAGCTTAAAGTGTGTACTTCTACACGTGTGACCATTTCAGTGGTCACTTGTCACACAACCAGCACCACAATTATTCTTTAAGAATGAGCACTTTGATGGATTCAGAGTTCAAGAAAGTCTTTGTTTTGCAGAATAATGCGAATTTTTTGCAAGTGGTCATCTTTACTCATCATTTTAATTGTCATATTGACTCCCTATAATACGAAATCGAGCTTGGTATACGACTGTCTCATGACCAGCATCCTAAAATCGTGAGGTATCCATCGCTCGTATATTCCTACCCAAAACTGACAAACACACATTTTCTAAATGTCAAATCAAAATTTGGTGTTAGTCTATAAAAACTTAGTATGTAATAGGTTTCCGGTATCTAGCAAGCGTGTTATGAAAATACACTTTAAGAGAGAAAGCCAACAAAAATTTGAGATCATATTATGTGCAAATGCTGAAAGCAGAATATGATCTTATAGTGATGATAACACGAGAAAAGAAAGATAGAACAGATGGAGATCTTGTCATCGTCAGTCGAACTTCCCAACCCCTTCCCCAAACCCCGGCGAATCTTGAAATTTTACAACTCAAGATTTTCATTGTCCTGAAATTCGCTATGGGTGCCAACTTTATTGTTGTCGTTACAGTTTCAGATGCTGCAGTCCGCGTGCGTTATTTGCAGATGAAATGAGTACTTTGAAACATTAATACTGCATCTGCTGTACAGAGGTCTTCGCCTAAAGAGCTTGTCTGTCAGGAGTCGGGAACGGCGCTGTTGGATCATGCAGATTTTTCAAAGACGCCATTCGTTTTCCATAAAATTCTATAAATTTCCCGCAGTGCACTACCTTTTTCGAGAGGTTGTAATTAACATGATATGGTGTGCAACTTATCATAAAAATACAATGGGTTCCTACGCAAACTTGCACACCAAAGTGCTGAATGGTGCTTTTTTTGTTTCCATTATTAAGGGTGATAATCTACGGACAGCTATCATTTGCGATGGCACACGTTGTTTGGCACCAGATTTCACCCACGTTTATCAGACACCTTTATGCATGATCTTATGGAGGCTTTTGCCTATTTTCTGTCTAGATATAAAGTTATTTTATTCATTATCAAAGAGTGTTGTTAGTTTCCGACAATTCTTCCTCAAGACAGAAATCCAAAAAAAGCCTCCACAGGATCATGCATAAAGGTCTAAGAGACATGAGTGAAAGATGGTGTCAAACAACCTGGTGCCATCGCTAAACACACTAAATTGTTCTAAGATCATTACCCGTCAGGTAGAAGATTAGAATCCACCATTCAGTACTGTCGCGGATTGACTGTGAGTAGGGGAGGTCTAGCAGCGGGCAAGTAGTAATTAGGCATCGTAAAATCGTTATCTCCGATGGACGCTTCGAGTAGGTTGTAATTAGGTATCATAAAAGTTGCTTGATCTCCACCAATGGACGCTCCTGAGCTCTGGAGGAACGCTCTGTCCACCCTGCTGTTATGACATGCACCCCGCGGTTATGACATGGTAATTTCATGTAACACCAAACTGTACATAGTAGCGTGAGTAGTACTGTAGGAGTCAGACCGTCGGAGTCTGTGAGAGCGATCACATGTTGGCGTTCAGACCGACTGTGATCTGCAAATTCTACAACAATATAAATCTATTTGATTCATCCTGTTTTAAAGTTATAGTACATGTATATATACAGTTATTTCACTTGTGTGTGTTTCAACTGGTGCAACCTTTGTGATTTGCATAGTATCAGAGTGATTATTATAAAAATCAGTTCTTTGTCAACACTCGGTCATTTGTAAATGTGGCCAGTATTATTAATGTGACAACTCCGTAATACTAAATCGAATTCAATATCGACACTAGCAGTCGCTTAGTGTAAGAGACCAACAGTAAGTAGGTAAAGCGAATTTATCATATTTCTAAAGGTGAGTACTGTGAAGATAAGTGTGCGCTTTTAAAAACGGGTAATAACTCGTATTGCAACTTATGAAGTAAATACTGTGAATATGCAGTAATTTTATCCTAAAGAAGGCCTAAATAATATATACATGTTTTCCTTACGAATTCGCTATGTGGTGCTTTAGTGCGTAAAGATACCTCGTAAGTGTTCTTGTCATAAATATTAATTTTCCACGGTAGTGTGAAACGTGTGAGTTAATGTGTATTTTCTTCCAGACAAGTGCTGGGCGTTGGCGTTTATGTTGGAATTTTACGTTTACGTATAAGCCATAGCAGAAGGACAAGACTGACAATAGCGTGAACCAAACTTTTACCTTCGACCTCGAGGATAATAAACAATCTAAATTTGAAATATTTTAAGTGATATGACTATAAATTAAGTCCGATGTGAGGACAGGGCACTAACACTAAAATGACTGTGAATTTTGAAGCGGAGCCTTCCACAACTGGTGTTGCCAGGACGAGGAATCCCAGCAAGATATTCCAGTATAGTATAGTTAGCTTGTTGTAGATTATCCTGGGTACCCAGAGTAAGGTAGGCTTATGTATGGTTGTGTGACAGATTGCTGTTTGGTTGGATTTATTTTGATAATGTACATATTTAGTTAAGAACAAGGCAATTCCATACCTCACAAAACCACATCCATATCTCACATTGTATGATTGAATATATCATAGTAAGTAACAACTAATTAAACTTCACTTGTTTGTTTGGAACAAGGCGAGTTTGTTGAGTGTTTACAGAAAGTGGTGAAATTCGGAAGAGTCTCTAATTTAAAATGTTACAAGGTTGGATCTGCCTGCTCGCTTGCAGCTCGACCTTGTGACAAGCACTTTTCTGTTTATAAGTACGTTTGGTTCCAAAATGCCATCCTTGCTCCACTGCATTAGATTTAGAACGGATTTTTTTATTCCAGATCCGCATTCGAGGACCCCAGTTCTGTTTCCATGGCATCAACAGCCAAACCTCTTCGGCAACGATAGCTGCACTGGATACATCAAAAATACAGTATTCATATTATCTCTTTCAAGTACAGTACTTTATTTGATCAGACGCCGAGAAATGTACCAAGCAGATGTCATGAATCGAATCCAGCACTTGCGACTTGCAAAAAAAAAAAAAAAGGAGGGGGGAGGGCAATGGATCACCGTCAGACTTTCATGGCACTGTATGCTCCATCAACATCTGTTAATATTAATAGTACAGCAAAGCCATTCATTTTCTCTGAAATCATCTGATCTTTATGCAGTTTCACTTACATTACATAATTTAAGTGAAACATGACATTTTTAATTAGCAATTTACATCACATGATGTGAAAATATGTATAGATAATATAGAAAGAGAATATCCATAGTCGACATTTATGACTTGGAAAAAAAAATCCAAGTACATGTAATTTCTTGGACTGATATCAGTAGCGTTTTCTGACTTGAAGAATTCCAATTTCAAAAAATTCTCTGAAGAGTGGCATCGCTGATAAATGTAGACGAGTGGAAAGGTAGAAGAGCGCAGAAACATTTTCATATGCCCAAGAACTGCGCTAGGCGATTCCACGCAAGCGATAACGAATTTGAGTATTGCTGAAGCGAAAAAAGGAGCTGGTTCACTTGACTATAGTTTGCAAGGTCTTGAAATTGAAACGGTATTCACAAAAAGGACGTCGCCCTCTCTAACTAAAGCTATCAGTTTTGAAGTCTATATGTATACTACTGAACACGTGCCTTTCTTCGTGTCGTATTCAGTACAGGAAGGGACACCCCTCCAGAAATTTCCAGGCAATGGGTTAGACTGAATAGTCTCGCCCACCTACACTAACTTGACCAGAGTTAACTGCATGCAGCATCCCTGTTATGCAAACACTACATAAACTCATAACAAAAAACACCTGACAAGGCATGGAATTCTGAGACACCTGATTTTATTTACAATTATTGTCTTACCAGAGGAAGATACTGAAAAGAAAGATCAGCTGCAGGGACAAGACAACACTGAAGCATGAATTTGATAAATACTGAATCTTTCATTCATACAGAGGCTGGTCATAAGATGGTGATGGTATGGTTCATGATGATGAATGCGAGGTGCAAGATTGCCACAGAGAGTTGAAATGTTTTTCATAACTTTATAAGTGGCATAACATATTGTCATGACCCCCCCAAAAATACTTGAAATCATCATACCACAAACATTTGTCTCATGAAATCATATCCGACAACTACCAAGTTTTCACTGTTGTTGACACATGGTCTAAGAACAGAAGATCTGGTCTAAGCAAATTTATAAGCTACCAATCCACAGTTAAAAAAAAAAATATTCCATTATTTTTATGAGAGAGTGGTTTCCAGATCTGGAAACACCAATGGCAATTTTCCAGGAATTTTTATATCTGTGACAACCTTATGAGTATTTATGAATAATGAAAAACATTGCATGAAATGAGAAGTGAGATTATGTAAGCTGTAAACAAAGGAATGTTAATCTCTGACTTGTAATTTCATTTCACACACATGCACATGCCACTCATGAAAAGGTGATGGTGAATATTCCTGGTTGTGTAATGTGTATCACACTGTTCACAAAAAGGTGATGGTAAACACTTATGGTCATATAATTTGGATGCAGGCTGTATACAGAGAAATGATGGGCAGATGTTAATTTACTGTATGTAATGAGCAAAACAAGAGAAGTCTGATAAATTTTAAGACTGTACTTTAGACTGGTACGGATCTAGTCAAAAGTCATTGAATGATGAATGTCGAGATTCTGAGTTCGGAGTAGGGTGTTAATACTGTATAAGATATGCAATAAACAAGGCAAAGAATGGAAGTTGCATGAGTATAGCTTTGTACATTATCTACAAGGATAGAACCATCATGTGAGAGAGAGAGAGAGAGAGAGAGAGAGAGAGAGAAGAGAGAGAGAGAGAGAGAGAGAGAGAGAGAGAGAGAGAAAGAGAGAAAGAAAGAAAGAAAAACAAATTAACTAACAGATGAATCTGTAAAATTTAAAAGTATGATAGGCAAACATATCAAAAGGGAAGACAGAGCAGGTCACCAAGAGAAAAAGAGGAAGTCAGGATCAAACATACCCCATACAAACATCAAAACCTAATCATAAACTTGAGACAGAGATGGTCTGTGTGTGTGTGTGTGGAGAGAGAGAGAGAGAGAGAGAATGAGAGAGAGAGAGAGAGAGAGAGAGAGAGAGNGAGAGAGAGAGAGAGAGAGAGAGAGAGAGAGAGAGAGAGAGAGAGAACATTAAAAATATATATATTCAATTTTAGTCTTTGTGATGTAGACAAAGAAAATATTCTCAATCATCTGAGTGAAGACTTACATCTTTGTGTACACCACCCTAGATCTCTAGTATGACAAAAAGTACAAAAAAAGCTGAGCAATAACTACAATCCCCTGAATCACTTGATCTATACTGCAGACCATGATTTCATTTCTAGGAGGTATGCAGTAGATGGGTAAATATGGGCCAGCAAGCCAGGTCATCTTAAGCCATAGAGTAAAATGTAGAATCAGTGCAATTTGCAAAGCTAAATCCGAAGCATTTCCTGAGATCAAATTTTTGAAATTAGTCATACTATAAATCAGAAACATTCAAATAACTAATACCTGTTCATGCTGGTTTTCATATATTTAATTCAAGGCAAAGTTTCACTAAAATACTGTAACATCATTGTTTCTCTTATTGACTGCTNTGAGTTGGTCTTAACTTACTGAAATTATTTCCCAGAAAAAAAGTTCTTTTCAAAATTTGTCTTGGGGGTTACTTCATGTATTTCATGTATATATGTAATAATTTATATATGGGCCAGTTCCCCCAAGGACAACGGAAATGCACTTATTCCTTCTATTTACTATTAAGTTAGGTGATCCATGCAACGTTGTTCTGGATTACTCTAAAATTCCACATTAAAGAGAAAAAAATTAAAAATAAAAAGCATCTGCAACATGTCAGTCTCTCTCTAAGAACTGTCCCTGAATTTTCAGTGTACATGTATTAACATGAGTAATTACCCATCATAAACATGTTGTCCCTGAATGCTGCCTTATTGAAAAATGCATTTGTCATCAATAGAATTATGCAAATTGTATACAAAAAAATTGTGCACATATTATTGGTATCTCTTTTTCAAAGAGTATGGAATCATGATAAAATTTTATAAATGAGTCAGCTATCTCGACTAAGGAGATTAAAAATGTGAGGGTGAAGTTACAATTGTGTGGAGCACGCAAGTGCTTCACAAGGGGTCAAACACATAAAATTTAATCTCAATAACAAATTTAAGAATTTACTTGTCAAATGAAGTTCACTTCATTTCTTCTCACTATGTTGAGCACATTCAGACCAATAACACTATGATAATGTCAGCTTTCACACAGTGAGGCTCACCATATTATAACATAAAAATTTGGTTCCAAGAATAGCTTGGTTACAGCACAGACAAATCTCAAAGTATAACAGCGATAGTAATCACAAAGTCACTGTAAATTGCTCTTGATCACAACACGATGTGATTAAAACATGCCATTCATGTAATAATTTGAAATCAGATTTGTTATAACTAGCAGGTCAAGATTTCAAAGAAAGTGACTGGAAAAAACCTCACTGGAAAATTGATTACAGTGGCTTCATAGTCTAATCAATCTTCTAAAGTGCACTTAGTTTCTTTTGCAGAAAATACCTACAAAAACCATTGGTTCAATAAAACAACAATGTGAGTATTGCCAAAAAAATATATATACCGGTAACAGCCTACAGCCATGTTAATATTAATAGGGATTGGAGGGCAGCGGGTCCTGGAACAATAATCTATTGGAAATGGGCAGTTTTAACCTTTATAATCGGATTCGGTGTGTCCGAATTAGGGGGAAAACAATCAAAATAATTTGAATTTTTCTTATGGCCACCATGACAGCACTGCCATCTTGAATTACTGCATCGGAAATATGGTCATTTTGAGAACCCTAAGGCTCCAACATTTTTCAACAAATCAATCTGAAATTTGGTACAAAAACATTTCAACATCTGTTGAACAAAGGTATGCATCATTTTGTTTTAATATCTGTAATAGGTAATCAGCTATAGGCTTTTGAAATTTACATGTAGAAAATACAGATTTTTCCTAAAATTTTCACCAAATACTCTTATTTTCTAGAAAAAATGGGGAAAAAAAACGATGCATACTGTTATTTTACATGGTTCAAAGAAGTCAGATACCAATTCTCAAGTCAATCGGTCCAGTAGTTACAAAGCCTTAGGGAAAAGAATGTTCAAAACAAGAATTTTCGAGAAAATCGTGTTTGACATTTATAAAATGTTTTTTTTCACACTTTTAGATGACAAACTGTGGTCTAAATGCTTCAAAATTGTTCTGCTTGATAGGCTGGCCTTCCTTTTTGCTTCGGTGATACTGTTCTTGCCCTGTGTCTGTAAAGGCCCCACAAATGTGAGTGATGTTTACTGTTTGAATGCTATTTGGATATCATTTTCTGGTAACCCTCCTTCAGAAAAGGGTCATTTAGAGGGGAAAGGGGTTATAATAGGTTTTCATGAACAGAAGAGGTTGAACTTTACGAAAATAGAATAATCTCAGAGTTGGTACTTACATCAAAATCTTCGAATTTCAGGACTGTCGCCCCCCC
>JAWQUT010000570.1:89738-111934 GCA_033807755.1 Ellobium chinense | reverse complement strand
TGAGCGAGAGGAGATTGAACTGTGACCCGCCTTTCCCACTGCATGCCCCATCAGTAGGCCTATCAGGACTTCGCTTCAAAAAAGCGAAGAGTGTGTAGTAGGATTGGTGTTTGAGTAACAAGCACAGACTGTGGAGCCAAGTGATGTTCTGTCTGTTAGCTGGATTTAGGTAGAGGTGGGGAGTGGGGTTAAATTTATGTTGGCGGTATAACGAGCAATATTTACTACACTCAAGTTATGAATGTAACAATTAAACTGTTGGCGGATGGCGGTATAACGAGATTTTTAGTGACTTTGTATAGGTGTCAGATCCATTCCACGGCGAAAAGCTGGCGGTATGCGGGAATGGCGGAATATCGGGTGGCGGTATAGCGAGGTTTCACTGTACATGCACTTTGGTTTAGGCAATGTAAAGGAGAGATAATGGCCACAAAAAAATATCCAGAATCTCGGCTTTCTAATGAAATCTCCCTAAACAATTTCATAGACTTCATCATTTCACTCAAAAACTTCTTTGCGAGAGACACTTTGTCTCTGCATATTGATGAGGTCTGGAGAAGACAATGGTTGAAATTTATGATAAAATTCTTAATTTATGTACTCACTTGCGACTCAAGTTTTCAATGAAACAGTGCCTTGCACTGTAGATTGAACGTTCAATCATCTTGACAGAGTGGGGATTCTGATGAATTGAAAAAATGCAGACAACATTAGTCAAGTCTGACAATTAAACATGGCTCTCTGAGCAAGATCCTCCAATACCTAAGGTGAAAACATGAGGAAAGTTAAAATGAAATGGAATGATACTAGATACACAAGGACAAAAAAGCCAGAAAACAAATAATATCAGTATGATGGGAGATAAGGATTAGCTTTCATCTGGATGCAAAATAATTGAATGGTTTTGTTAGGCTACAAGTGTCTGGAATGTGTGCCGCTGACATTTTTGCTAAACAGCTGTGAAAGATTAATATTGAGAAAACAGAAGATCAGCAATAATAGGATAGCTTTCTTAATTACCAAAACTAACCAAAGGCAAATACACCATAAAGACTATTTACTTCCCAGCAATCTGATTGTTCAATAATAAATATTGAACTCATCCCAAAAACCTCACATTTATACCTAGCATTTAGACAATTTAGTATTGATCCTGACACACTATCTAACTTGTCACTTGAAGATCAGGACAGTTAACGATAACATGCCTCATCTGCTTATCCTACATCTACAGTCAACACTGTTAAATGCCATTTATTCTATTTTTACAGCTGACGGAATTCAGTACTTGCTGTACATAAAAAGTCACACTAATTTCATCTTCACATGATCCTGAGAACTCGAGTTCAAGTGAGGGTCAACTGTACCTGCAAACAGTAATTTTTAATCTATTATTGTGAATGGTCAGATATCACTCCATCCTGTTCAGGTTTTACACTGATCTCTCATATTTCTCACCTTAGCAGCCCGATGATGATCCAACATTGAGAGTGTGACAAGACTTTCAAATGCAAAACTCCATCTCTTAGCATCCTTGTACATCAAGTCCTGCAGAATGGCAGACAAAAATCACTAATATTTATGGCGTGAGTGGCATGCACAGAATGCAGAATACCTTTCTAAGACAAACTACAGTCGATTTCGCTTAATCACCACTTCCACTTAATTGCAACTTTGTCCAGGGAACTACATTTTTCCTATATAAAAATCATAGGATAACATAGCAACTCACTCTGGATAATTGCAACTCCTCAGCGGCTGTAAAAATCAAAGATCAGTGGTAGAAGGATTACAACTGATAAATAAATACTTACACTGATGGCTGCAACTGCGCAACGCAGGATAGACTGGTTGAATGAGTGACAGTTGCCATGCCCCCGCCTCTCTCTGGACATCCCCAATAATACTTCTGCATCGAGCGCGGTCGGGCCCACTTCGCCCCACCACCCCCTTCCCCCAAACCATTCCATCACCGAGAGGCGGAAAATGCAAGGGTACCCTCCCTCTATTTTTTTGATGCAATAAAAAATGCCAGAAAGTACCAGCTCTGCATAATCGCAATTCCACTTAATTGCAACTTTTTCCGTGATGCCGAGGAGTTGGGATTAAGATGAGTCAACTGTATATTCAAACCTGCTTACTATGAAATTCATGGGACGTTGTAAACTGTTTTATATTGAATAGCATACATGTACTTTGCATCCCAGTTACATTTTGGAACTTGCAAAGTGTCAGCTATTGCATTCACAACAGGGAGTCAACGATAGAGAGTGAACAGAGATGAACAACCTCACTTGTTTCCTTAGGATCAAAATGCCCAAAACTGAACATCATGCTTGATGTCTAACTGAGCACTAATCCACAAAAGTTTTGTTTTGAACCTGTCATGAAGGGCTGACACATGCTGACAGAAATTAAATTGTGCTCTTCTCTTCCTGCCTCTGAAGTACAGCTTCAGTGACACAAGTACTCACTAAAGCATTGAATCCTCTCACATCCTTCCACTTGGCAACTGGCTCAGCCAAGACCTGTAATAGAGGACAAATTTTGTTGGTTTTCTTTAAATTCATAATCTCTACCAATAGTGTAAACTTATCATAATATCATCAGCACCATGGACATCCTCAAGTGCTCTAACTTTGTTTCCTACTTAAAGGTGCAAACAAATTTTGGCCATGGTTGATTTGTGCCTTACAATAAATCACTGATCTAAATGCCAATGTACATTGCTCAGGCATTTATTATTAGTATTTTACTGCCTACAGCCAATTGTACCCATTTCTACTGCCTGTAGCCAGCTGTACCCATTTTAGAGACTGGGGAACTGATGAAAACGTGAAGGAAATGCTTTCTCAAGGCACTCACAGCCTGACCATGATGGGAGACTGAACCCGTTGTCTGATTTGTGGTGGTAACACTGTCACTTATTCACCTCCAGACTATCAAGTGTTTAATTAGTATACAATTTGTGGCAATATCCTGAGACTCTCTCACCTAATGTTTGGTTCAGATTTAGGGATAACTGAGAGCATGTGCATTCGTGATGGGATCATAAAAATTACAGCAACTCTGCATGCTGAAAACTACTAAATGTACCATCAGCACTTTTTCTTACAATGAAGTGCAAGCCTCAAATGTTAGGGAATAAGGAACCAGTATATCAATAATATCATTATCTAGAAATTCTCTCATATAGCTTTCTCTTTTCTAACGTTGTCCATTATCCTAAACCAAGCACTCAGTGAGACTGAGAGTCCCCAAGATATTGACCCAGCTGTCTACTTTACCTCAACATTACTGTATTTCTTGAAGTAGTTCAAAAATGTTGTCTTGCCACATCCAATGTTGCCTTCAACAGCCACCTGTGAAACATCGTTGAACAGTTGTATGAAGACATGCCAAGCAAGACAAATTAACTATATCAGGCATTGAGCATTAACATGGTGGAGTCTGCTTACTGCTTCAAGAGAACAGAAATCAAAAGGAGGATGACCTGTCATTAAAATGATTCCACATACATAGGGCTAGCCTTTTTGCACTTAGATTTTGACCGTCTAGATCTAGAATTTTATCAATGCAGTTGAGGCTGAAGGACTCAAGCGGCTGCTGGATTGGGAAAGTAAAGTTAAGTAAAGTATCTGTGCTGTTGAAAATAAAAAAATCAGCAAGACATACTACTACTAGTCTAATAATTCTTCTTCTTTTTGAGCTACTCACTCTCAGACAACGCCTGCACTGTAGTCACAATAATGATAAGTTCTGTAATGTAGATCTAGCATAATATTCCCCTTTTAAAATTTTATCATAAAATCCGGCACACAATAGTGTTTTGGACTTCTGCTGGAAGGATGAAGCTCGGTTAAAATTAAAAGGCTACTTCGCTCTTACTGTCTTTCCTGTTTTCTTCTTCCTGATCTCGTCCTTTCTGGGAGGTGAAGGAGTAGGTGATGGTATGATGTCTGGAAAAAATGGGATGAATGAATTATGAATAGAAAATGATGAGTTCTGGCTGGTAGTGGCTGCAGTCTTGGTAAAGATTAGACTTTGTGGATCAATGCATTTATAAACAGTGCATGACAAATTAATTATTAATTCATTGTGTGAGCATTCAGTCAATTCAATGGTTTTTTTTAATCAAAAAAATTAGGAGAGACATTCCCCAGTTCTCATTATTTTAAGGGGAAATCTGTAAATATAGAAGAACTTTCCTTTCAGGTATTTTTCAGATAGTGCAAACTTTGGAGTGCAAGTGGAGATTGGCGCATATCCATATCCAGAGGAAGTAACATTTAGACTAGACTATCTTGAAAAGTAGAATACCCTTACGGCTTACACGCCTTACAAATAGTCTATTTCTAGTCTAGATCTAAACTATTTGCCAAAGCAAAGAATAAAAGATCTCTTTTCTCCACACATATAAAACTGCAACTTATTAACACTCTGCAGTGAATAAGTTCTAGAGTCTTACCATCATCTGATGATATAAATGAAGAGTCTGCCATTTTTAATAAAAATCTGTCGACGCTTGTCACAAAGCCCACAATCTGTGCTTTTCGATCAAATTTGCATTTCCCGCTAAATGCTGAAAAATATTCTCCGGCTTACTGCCTTACATCCACATAGTGTACCGGTGCAGATTTTTCATTGCAAGTCAAAGCGAATCTAATAGTACGTACCCAACCTGAACGACTCGCAATCGGCCTTTTGTTTCATATTATGTTTGATATTCCCAACATTTCAAATATCATTAGTAATAGTTTTGAAAAAAAGAAAAAAGTGATAAAAAAAGGTAAACAAAAACGTAATAAGAAAAAAAAGCTGTCTTGCTTAAATCCCATTTTCACTTTCTTGGGGTGAGCAAGAATGACGAACAAAAAAGACAATGAAAATGCCTGAGTATTCAATGACAATTTAAATAATAATGCCAAAATAAAAGCTTGGTTCAGATTTAGGGGTAACTAGAGCTTGCGCATTAGTGATGGGATCATAAGAATTACAGCAACTCTGCTCAAGAATGCGGGACACAGTGCGCATCAAGCAGAACCGGAATGCACCTTTACCATACTACATCGCACCACTTCTAAGCGCTCGCGTCGTCGCCCATCTTCTTTTGAAAGTGGCATACGTACACATCAGAGTCATTTGTATTTTTCAGATTTTTTGTTCCAGTTGATTTTTTGTGTGTTTACCTTTTTTTCCAGATGGTAAAGACATATAACTTTTTTTGTTTGACTCTTAGTTTGACTTTTTTTCACGAGCAATCATCTGTCTATTTTTTTATTTTTTTTGTACTATTTATTTCATTGTGTCCTGTTACCCGCACCCTCTGGCCCTTCTCCTCCTTTTCTGTCTGTTTGTCTGTCTGTCTGTCTGTCTGTCTGTCTGTCTGTCTGTCTGTCTGTTTCCCTCCCATGCCTCCAGATATTGCCTTCCGCCCCAGATTTGTGGTACCTTCTTCTATGCTCCCAATGGTTCTTTGTCTCTGGTCAGCCCAAACCAATACCTAATTATAGTGCTCCTAAGAAAATTACATAATGTATGCATGTAATTCAAAGCTGGTTCCTTCTAACATCCCTGATTGGAACCCTCAGTCCATAATTTATGAGTGAGTGTTCGTGTTATTGAGTTGTGCATAGCTGACATCATATGACCTGCCAACGCTGTCGTTATCTTTTGGTCTACAACCATTTAAATTTGTTATGAACTATACATAGAAATATTTTCTATTGACTTTATTTCTGAAAACAAAAGACAAAAGACGTCAAAATCTCCAGAAAATGACACATAAACATAGGTACAAATTCCAAGTACAGACACCGGCAATTAAAAATGGTAATCTACAAATTACAACGTACAACATAAGTCTAGCGGATCATAAAGACGTATGGATGAAATAATCAGCTCCGTATTGTGACGCTTTGTGCGCAACGTTAACCAAATAAATTTGCCAAATTGTACTTGAGGCTGTCTTGAATGACCATTATATATGTTTCTTCCATTATGAATCAGGAAACAGATCAACATGTTACCGAAGTTAACCTACCTTTCCTATTGTAGCAAATAATAATATGGAAAGCCTGGTCTATGTCATCAGTATTAACCAAAAACCTACAAAATATCTTAGGCTTCTTCACAAAAGTTACATCAATTCATTTTCGGCAGTTTACTCTCAAAACCCTGGACACCTGAATTGTCAACAAAACATGTCGGGCGATACCACATTTACTCGTGCAAAAGTACCCAAAAAACCCCCTCAAGTACGATTATTTTCATCTAGTTTCGCTCGAGGCAGTCTAACCTAAAGGGCAAATCTCCGTTATCCTTCTAATAAAATGTATTGTATTTAAACAAGTGAAAAGATATTTCAGAAACGTAAAGACCTCTTCAGTGATCGCTGCTAGGATATAGAACGGTGGTATATTTTTATTTTTGGCTATTTAAGTGCCGGCTGTGAGATACTTATAATCTTTGTACATTTTTTAACGCTGTTATTGTGGGAGATCTTTGTCTAAAACTTAATTCTGTATATGGGTGTAGCATAAATAGATTACTTCTATGATTACCAGTAAATTATCGTATATTTTTAACGCAACTTAATTAATCCTAGAATGTTTTGCAACATATTCTAACATCGCCTTCATACTATAAATTGATCTATGAGCTATTTACTTGCATTGACAATACGAGTTTGTCAACGTTGCCTGGTTTTCTTTGCTGCATCTGAAAACCTATACACTTCCACAGATTCAGTGCTTCCATGAGCACAATATATCGCACCCCAAGATAGTGTCAATGTGAGCAGTCGGAAAATGTGTTAGGGTCACGGGTGAACACTAGGCACACAAATGAAAGTTAGTGACCGATTCAGTAGGTATTTTTTAAATTGCTGTGACGTTAGCATCCCTGTGGTGTAGTGGTAACACGTTCAGACTTGCAAGCTGAGAATCCCTGGGTTGGATTTCCGATAGGAACAGGAAATTGTCTTGTGTAGGTTTTTTTCGGCCCATCTTCTCAAAATTGACCTTTCACAGTAATTTGGTAAAATCCCTAAAGACCTCCTTCGATAATGTGTAACAGATTCAAAAAAATTATCAGAGTGAGCTCACTTCTCTTTCCCTCAATGAGAATGATTAAAGAATACTATATGCCTTGCCACCCGGTAGGCCTACAGCAAGAGAGATACCTCATTATATTTGTTGTTGTTGTTGTTGTTGTTGTTGTTGTTGTTGTTGTTGTTGTTGTTGTTGTTGTTGTTGTTGTTCGAGTGGTGAATAATCTGAGAGGAAAATAAAAGACGATGATCCTCCATGCTAATCGTGCTATTTTCCCGCCTTTTTTTGTGCGAGATCCTTTCTGTGAAGACTTCTTGAATTCTTCCCTTTTCTTTTGGCTACAAGGGGCTGGCAGTCTAGATGGCACTATAAATGTTCAAATATAGCAAACCTCATGACTAATAGAGCTTTAATTTTTTTTTCTAAATGGGAAATATTTCTAAGACCACTAACCTTCTTAGTTATTACTTACAGGGTAGGCTATATAATATACATCAAAATGATACACGCCCCCTCAAAATGTTTGTTGCACCCTACTGTTTCGAATAATTATACCAGATACTCATTTGAAAAGACATACTGAAATACATCATTGTTTTGAACGATTCATGGGCATGCAAAGATAAAACTTGATATCTGAAAATAAATAGAAATAAGCAGAGACTCACAGAATGATTACTACGCCTGCATTCTTTACTTGGCTACATGCTTTTGTATTGCAAACATTTTGCATGTGGAGAGCGAAGTGGTCAGCCTTATTCGTTTATTATTACACATATTAAACTTTGCTAGCCCAGGCAAGATAAGTTATTTATCTTTCTTTGACCTGATTAGTAAGTTCAATCATCCTCTCTCGTTAATGGGTACTGTTGTGACAAATATAATCAAACGGGACTGCCAGCAGCAGTATTTATAGTAGACTTCACTTAACATGACAGTGCTTTACCTGAAATCTCAGGTAACCTCATGGAAAAGAAAATCTCGGTCCAAAGGCCCTCTTCATTCAAAGTAAAATTAATTAATTAAATCGACAATGAGTTTCAGGAAATATGATTAGTGTTGTCCCTTTGAGAAAGGAACAAGTGACAGAAAATAAAAACCAACGAGCTGCTGGTATAGCAATTTTCCCTTCGCTTGTTCTCCAATGTGCTTGTGCATGTTGGATGGAGATTAGGACTGACTGATAGCGACTATTGCGTCAATCAAAGTTAATGACAGTGTACACCAATCCTGACAACATGTAACAACGCTATGACCAGTAAAAATCTTCGGAGGCAGTCACCTCCTACAACCAGTGCCGTCTGACATTTCTTTTGTTATTTCCCCTTGTACTGACTGTAATGTAAGGGGATACCATAAACCTCGTTTGCCCAGGACGATTTGACTAGCCCCTTCAATTTCGTGTTAACGGGGTTCTATTGTAGTTGCTTAGCCCAGGCAAATCTAGAGGGTGTCACTAAGTGGTTTCTGACAGTGCACCCGGAGACGATGATCCACATGACGTCATCACGGTCGGATCTGTAAATTACTGTTTTCTCCGTATAATTTATGGTTTCTTTATCAAGTCGCTCGCTTATGCTAGCAGCTATAGAAAATATCCACACAGAATATGTATTTCAGAAGTTTGGCTCGAGAGTTTGATATATCATACGGCTTAATTCCACGCTCCCGTTAACAACACTTCTGAGTAAAGATTGCCACCATTGAACCAGCATACTCTAAATAATAATATATTGAAATCGTAATCGAAATCGTCCGGTAGCCCAGCCCCCGCCCCGCGGAGGACAGGAAAAACTGCGGACGGAGCATGTCACGGAAAGTGTGCTGAAATTCCAACTGGTAAAAAGTTTGCAGCTCGCATCTACAAAGAGAAGTGATACTGCTATCTGTGCATGTGTGGGTCCAGTCACGAAGGTGTGCCACTTAATATTTAGCTTTAAGGAGATGTGATTTCATATTAGGCAGGGTCCCGGGGCCGAATAAGGTTACAGACCTGTAATGGTAATGGGATTGGACCCTTTTTTCGTCAGTTCTATCTATGTCCTATGACTACAGTATGACTCGAGAATGGGCTAGATCTATATTAACATTTTGAGCTGCCCTCTGAACCCAAAGTTTTAGCTTTCACCCAGACCCATACCAGATTGAAGCTCATTATGTGGCCCAAATTTTAAGACATACCCAACCCTACCTAGCTGGCTAGCAAGCCCATTGATTGAAATTTTGAGCTTGGTTGCTAGACTTTGTTATAAACAGAGCCATCTACAAGCCACAAGCCTACATTTTTCACTGAACGCCAAACCCCTCCTCTTCCGCCTGAGCACACCTTTGACCTGGCAGTTCCAGCTCAGGGCTAAATGTGCTTGGCAAAATAAAGTAAAATGGACACAGTTTCCCATGATATCAAAATTTCCTGCCGAAGCCCTTATTACTGGAAGCAGGGCATGCCAAAAGAGGGAAAAGGGGAGATGAAATATAACCCCTAGTAGTGAACAGAGTGAAAGTACAGTTACAGGCCTGTAACCAATACTTGTCACACACATACTAGTTACTAGGGAAGGATTTTTGGCTTTCTCTAAACAACAGCACCGATTTAGTCGAAATATCGATCTAGTCCATGACCTGTCTATGACTAAATGAACTGTATCATTATCGTTGCGGTGCTGTCCTTCGACATAACCGGATTTTCAAAGAAGCTTCATACTCTTAACCAGTTAACAATGAAAAAGTGGTAGGTTCGAAGACATGAGTTCCATTTGCATGGTAAATATATTCCTGTAATCCTGTTTACAGGCTTGTCTAATAAAGAACTGTGTCAATACCAGAGCTGTGCTGTTCCGATAGAAATATTTAGAAAGCCGTTTGATGTCGGTAGTGGTCTTTCAGCGTGGTGCACGGATTTCAACAAGTTGACCTTGTTTTTTGTGATCAGAATAATCAGAATTCTTTGAAAAGATGGTTAATGTTAGCCTAAAAAGACAGTGTCATTTGTTGTGTCAGAAGAAATGTGAAGGTCCTTTTAAGAATTCCTCTTCATGAGAAAACTGGTGTTGGTGAGGCTTATTAAGATTGTGGTGGGTGTGAGGCACACTTGCCATGGCACATTTGTTCATTGCCTTTGGGGCCTTCTCTCATGACAACATCAGTGATTCGATGACTGGTCATGGGAGAATGGAGTTAGATATGATATACTTAGAAGAAGTAGGTTTAGACTTTAAAATTTTCTTTTTAACTATGGGTATTAATATTATATCGGGAAGGGGTAGAATGGGCCAAAAAGAGAACTTTTGCCTTTTGTCCTTAACGTTTCATTAAAATTTGCGTGCTGATCAGTAGCAGCCGCCTAAAGGTAGAGGTGTAAGGCGCATGGAAATATTCAATTGCCCTCTTGTAGTCATTGTCACAACAATTTTAATAATTATTTTCAGCGATTGGTGTAGCATTGAATCATCATATCTAGACTCATTTGTGTTCCATCATGAGCGAAGCAGCCCGCCCCTATAAAGTATGGAATTGTGACCGCAGTGTGAAAAAATCTATCACAGCATCAACTTTGCAGGAACTCACAGAAAAAGGTATGTTGCATGGTAATGTTACCTGTGATGCTCTGCTGTTTGAAGATCAAAGTCATAGGTATAGTAAAACCTGTCTTCAGTGATCCCTCCGACAAGCGACCCCCTCCGATCTACGGACACTTTTACTGTTCAATGACCGTTTTTACACTGAAACCGACCTCCGATCAGCGGCTTCCTCTGATCGCGAGGCGTGGACGCCGATCAGAGCTGTTTCTCATTGTGACGAGCGACCACGTGTGCCCTATGCATTTCCGGAGTCGGAAAGCCAGTGTCCAAAAATCATTGCTTAGACCTACATCAGGGATGCCAATTTTCTGGTTAAATCCAGATTTCCGGATTTTCTGGCGTTTTTAGTGGCGGGAAGGAAAATCGGGATATTTCGGTGGTTTGAGCGGTGAGAAAAAATCCGACGTTATCCAGATGAAAATGAAATACATGAAGAACGAATCGCACGGAAGCTGAAAGTTAGATTTTTAAAAAACTTCCTGAATGCCCACGCACGCAACGCTAACGAGGTCAGAGGAATACCGGTGCTGACCATGACACCCATCCCTTCCACTCATATTTTCTTCAGTGGCAGTTGGACCTTCACTCATATTTTCTTCAGTGGCAGTTGGACCTCATAGGGCTTTTAGGAAAATAGTGGTGGTGTAGTCTTCTACAGTGACTTAAGTGGTGAGTGGGTCTTGTCAATCTCGTATGACCTGATGACTGTATGTAATCAATCATCATCAGGCTGATTAAGCATGGCTTCATATAGAACTATTAGTAGTGGAAAATCTCAATTACGTGTTCTTTCATTAATATTTCAGGTTGTGCTAAGCTGAACCTAAGCTCTTCAGAACAACTGCGAATTGTTCTTGAAGAAGATGGAACAGAGGTTGATGAGGAGGATTATTTTGCCTTTCTTCCTGCAAACTCAGTACTAATGTTTCTGGTGAATAATGAAAAATGGACATCAAGTCAGAAAGGTGAGCTGATCCTAATGAACATCATTGTGTTTCCATCTTCCAACATACATTCTGTAATCATTCTTTTCTTTTGCAAGCCTATTATTTTGACTAAAACAGCCCATGCAAAAAGAGTGATATTAATGTGCACTTGTATTACTTGTAATTGTAAGGAAACAATTTCAAGTTATTTCACCTGTGGTCGAGAAAAATTGGTGTTGCCAACATTAATTGCTTCGCCAGATTCTACTAGCAGTATTAATGCTGGTAATTTTAATCTTGTTAAAATAAACAGGTTGAAAGTCGGGTCATGAGGGCAAAGAGGTGCTATGTGTTTGATATTCACCTGAGAAACAGAACAGCCAATGCATTCCTGATGAGGAAAGAAAGGATATATTCACTTTATCCGGACTCATTACTTTTAGATATCTACATTAATTATCGACGAAAATGATTATGCTAGAAAGATATATGAGTTGATTACTTGTGAATAGGAGTTTTGTTCGCAGTAATACTGTGCCACATGCAATTTTCAGGGGCCTGATACCAAGTTTTAAGGATTCATTTGTTGTCCTCATGTATTTATGAGCAAAATCCATTTTGGTCATGATGATGTGTTGTTTGACATCATACTTTTGTTTCTCTTTGATTTTTGAAAATGCTTACACATGAAACTGAGAGTGCTCTTCTCATATTTAAAAAGCCACTGCATGTGCTCATGCAGAATGAGCATGTTTAGTGCAAAAACTGCGAGGAAAGCTGAATGAGGGATGAGTTGGGTTCCTTTGTTTCAGGTGAGATTACCGGTGTGATCTGTTGAGGAAACATATTCAGAACTCCTGTCCAGATGACCTTTAGTTAGAGTTAGTTAAGTTTGATAATTTCAGACCATTTATTTGTTAAGTTGATAAACTCACTGACATCAGCTTAGCGTTTAAGGTGTAAAGAACAAAGAATCTTTGTGTCTCTGAAATGGCTAAGTTTACTTCAAAGTACAGTTACAATGCCTGCACTATAAATACAATCGACTCCGCTTAATCGCCCTCCGCTTAATCGCCTCGTTTGCCAGGGAACCGAATTTTTTTCTATATAAAAGTCACTGGATAATCCCCTCTCACTTCGGATAATCGACCACTCTTCAGCGCCTGTGAATTCAAAGATCAGCATTTGAAGGGTTACAGTTGACAAACAAATCATGTACACAGACGGTTTAACTGCGGGGTGGATGGCAGACCTGTTGACTGAGTGACAGCTGCCACCCCGAAATAGGTTTGATAAGCCTTTCCTCCCCACCTCCATCTCCCCTTGTCCCCCTTCGTCCCACGCTACGCATCACTGCCTTCGCCTGTCCGATAATGCTAATGCGCCGAAAGCCGTAGAGTCTCCTGCCCCCCACGCCTTGATTGCGACTGTCTGGTGGATTTCGGTTAGATCAGAAAACATGTCATGTGGATGGACGGTCTATCCCGACCGTGCCATCCTACTCCTTATTGTCTGCTGGGCTACTGCGATGTGACCAATGAGAGAGACCGCGGAGATCAAACATTTTGTGCGCTACAACACTGTCAAACTCGAGTCTGTCCTGAGACTGGTGACGAGAAGGTGTCAATGCATGATATCAAACCATGACATCAAAGAAATTTAACCCCATTACCAAAAATATGGCCGAAACTACCTTCTTCGCTTTATCGCTTCTATGCTTAATCGCCCACTTTTCCCGTGATCCCGAGGATGGGCGATTAAGCGGAGTCGACTGTAGAATAAAATTAGTTATTTTGATGGAAACTGGAGAGACCTTATTTATAGAAGGCTGAAGTTTCTTATGATAATGAAGAACTAGCTTGTATTTGTCAGAAAGAGTGGTGAATCCCAGAGGCACTCAAATTTTGAACAGAAAGTGTTATGCCCCATTTTGTTTTGTTTTTGTTGAATTTGAAAGAATTGAGAGGAAGATTTCTTAGCCTTATCTCAATATCTGTGCTCATCTTCATTATCTGAGAAAGCCATTAAGTAAGTAAATAAAGATAAAGAGATGAAATTGGAAAGGCTGTGTTACTGGCACACATACAATTAAAAACAGCTTTAAGTGTAATGCCTATGTTAACCTACTCACTATGCACAGCACAGTATCTCAGCTGTCTCCTCCTTTTGTTTTGGGGGGCAGCTACTTGCAGCACTATACCTGTGCCTGCCTTTTGCTTAACACATGACCTGGAAAAAATAATGCAGGCCGTGTCTGCTGATAATACAGTGCACCAGAACTGTTAAGGCCATTCCTGTTTGCTACTTGTTTCAGATGTCTCAGGGAGAGATGAGACAGATTTTACAGCATTAGATGACCAGACCATATTATTTGCTCAGGATCTCAAGCAAGATCTGTCTCGTGTTGTAACTTTCACCACTGAACAGTTACAGGTAAGTTCAAATGATCTTTTTTCCTTACTGATTCTTTGATCCGGGATAATAATAACAGATGTCTAGGAAGTTCCCCCAATTTTAGCCAAGGTGTCTTTTTATTTAGTCTGTGTAGTTTTAGCTTTCATATATATATACTGAATGCCATTAGAAAGTATCTTTAAACAATCTGACAGATTTTTTGGGACATTGGTGGGGGTGATTTTGGTTGTAATGATCATCAATGATGATTTTGATGGCTATGATGATGATGATGCTGATGGCGGTGATGATATATATTTATTTTTAATTCACGCTTGTCTATCATCTGATGAAACTTATAAATCTAACAATTTATGTAATAAATGTGTTAAATTCTGATAGTTTTTTGTATTCACATAGTTATGCCCAGTGCAAGATTACTATTTCCTAAAGCAATAATGATGATAATGATAATGCAGTGGTTAAATGGGGAGGGATGGAATGATGACAATGTGCTTTTTGTCTGTGAGGGGTCATCATGGATACATTCCAATGGAATTCAGATATTTACCCTTTCAAATGCCCCATTCTTGGAATTTTTTTTTCTTTAAGTCAGGCATTCAACCGTGGTCAGTTCTGCAAATAAAAGTAATATGATTTTAATTGTCCCTAAATGTACTTTTCACAATCATATGTGAAAAGTTTCTGCTGAAAAGAAAAAGTGGGATAAACTGTGTTTAGTGGCTTAGTTTACTATGTGGAGTCAGTGGTTACAGGCTGCTGCCTTTAAGTACATTTAACTGTGCTGTTTTCTGTCTGCAGCATCTCGTGGATTGTGACACTGCTGAATTAGCGCAAGTACTCGGGGAGACACAGCGATTCGCTCGATCTGTCCAAGATGCATGCCAGAGACACCTTGATGAACGTTCTCAGACCACAGAGGCTATAGATCTGCTCAAGCTCTACCATAAAGCCCAGCAAGTTGTCGGTGATTCAGGCAGCGAAGGCAGCGTTGAAAAGAAGAGGAAACTTGATTTGTAGTAAATAGAAAATGTGGTGGGGGATTAGAGTGAAACCGCAGGCTCCTTTTTTTTTTTTTTAAAAGGAGTAATCGGTGCCATATTTTGCTATGTCATTATCGTGATAGGGCATTCTGGTCTAAGAGGTGCTTCCTTATAAGGTAAGTTGCTTTGACCCTATGCTTTTATGTCAGGTTAAGCAAGATGAAAATATTCCACAGCAGAGGTGTCACACTGCATTCAGAGAATTCTCTGAAATCAGAGAATATTGTCTGTCAGTCTAAGAAGGCTATTTGCAATCATTGGAAGAGAGTGCCCAAAAGTAAAATTTATGAAAGTATTTTTTTTTGCCCCCAGTCATAAATGCTTGCCTTCGAACTTTCTGTATTATTATGGATTTACATATGTTCATGTTTCTCGTTGAAAATAATTTTATGTGCCCTATGTAAATATAAAATTTACTGTCCAAGGTACTAAATGATGTAACCTATGTGAAACGATGGACTTCAGAGAAATTCATGAAAACTGAGTGGCACCTCTGCACAAGTGTAATTGACTCCACTTAATCACAAACTGTGTAAAATATTGAAAATTTTGTCTGTTACAGTCACTTGACGTTTTCACAATGACTTTTAATTGCAACCTTTTCTATACTGCTGCCGCCAAGTTGTGATTAAGCGAATGTGATTTGTATAATAGTAGGAAGCAGCAAATTGGTTGGCAACTACGCAAATGTTTGTAATGGTGGAGTCAACTTGTATAAGATTTGTATTATGTTAGGAAACAGCAAATTGTTTGGCAACTATGCAGATGATGGGAATGGTGGAGTCAGCTTGTATATGAGTTGTAGAATGTTGTGAAGCTGCAAGTTGGTTGGCAACTACGCAAAGGTTTATAATCAGTGAACTTATATGCAGCAAATTTGTTGGCAGTGACTCAAAGGTTTGGAATGGTAGAGTCAACTTGTATTTGATTTGTATAATGTTGTGAAGCAGTATACTGGTTGACAGCCATATACAGGTTTTAAGGTATTTGTTTAGTGAAAGATCTTAAGTTTTGCCAGGCTTTTGGGTTTTTGTGCCCCTCACCTGTTTGTTGCTGCATGTTATGAGTTCTGGGCATGGCTGTGCCAATGGCAGAAAGAACAGATAAAATTAGTGACAGTAAAATTCTTTAAGTACCCCTATGTCCAGGAGCTGCGAACATATCATATGACTAGCAGAATGTAACTGTGGTGTGAAATTTAATACCTTGCTGCTGAGTAGCAAGTTCAGAAAAACACCAGGCATGGCTGTTTCAGATGCGCTCTTTAGTTGCGCCCGACCCGTCAGGTCAAATCGGGGTCAGGCAAGGAGTTCAGATGTTTTGAAAGTGGGCCACACTAACTGGCTTCTCACTGCGCAGCAAGGTGCCTTCGGGCTATTTATTGCGTTGTTAATGACCCATTGTGATTTTTTATTAAAACCTACAATGCCAAATTCACTATCATACGAAACTGCAAAACCTGGAATTTAAGGCAATAATTTCATGCAGATAATATAAAGAAGTGACTTGATCAACCTTAGTATAGATACAATGTATAATTTAGGCTCTACATGGGACATGCATCTGATATAGGTGGTTTTGAAGATGTTAACATCAAGATACAAATACAAAACTTCATATCTGATGTGAGGGATGGTTAGGGTTTACTATACAACTGAGTTTGTTATTGACTCATGCATAACTTCGGAGAAAAGGCCTTACCTGTTCTGGTACACAAATGAAATAATGTTGCCTGGAGACACTCCCAATGGTGACATACGCTGGGGTACACAGTGTAAACAAAGCTGCAGTACTTTACAAGCCATTGTCTTGGTAGGGAGAATATCATATTACCACAGAATCATTCCATCATCCTGTGCTACGAGCTGGCAAAAATTAGACGTGCATAGTAATGTTTCTATTGACTACACTAAGATGAATTAACAGGGCATAAGTAGCGTATTCGATAGAGTAGGCTATATACACAGACATCGTCCAACTGATTAAAACTTAAGTTTCTGTCTCCATGACTGCGGCACCTCAGCATTGAGTTCTGGTGCTACCTGTGCCAAGTGTTTGTGCAAGAAGGCAATAAGCCTGTCCTCTCTCCTGATGATTCTTCTGGTATGGGACTGTAAATGGCTGATGGATGAATGAATTTGCTCCCCTCCCTGTTCACTGTGTAGTCCCATTCCTAATCCCCACCTCTGTATCCATTCATGACAGTGCGACTCTAAGAAATGCTGCTTAGGTATAACTTTCTGGGGCATCAAGCGTCTGTAGACACTCATGTATTCAGCTATATTTGAGAGCACTGCATCTCCATCCATGTGTTTCATTCACAATGAGCGAGAAACTAGCTTATCAATGTGAGCATAAGTAGCATTCAGATACTCAAAAACCTGTTGAACTTGAGAGGCTTTGACCAGAGTAGCTGTTTTGTTTTTGAAAGATGACGTCCTAACTTTGATGCTGTGACAGATATCCTGTAAATATTTTTTGCAGTGGTTCCCGACAAAGGAGCGCTCATGGTATGCTTGCAAAGTAATTTTGTGTTTTTTGAGAACCTTGTCCAAGTTTGTGCAAACAGGGCCACACCGGACTTTGTAACCTGTTGAAAGTTTTTACTTTTGTCCTCAATCAGATCATAAAGTTCATTGATATCTTTTTTGAGCTTCTTTTTTTGATTTTGTCTTGAAAAATGAGCAATGACTTTTCCTCCATCTTCTTGCCTTCTGAGTTGTTAATTTCTGTGAGACAAGTGATATAGGATTTAAAATCTGCACTCTGGTCAAGAAGTAGCATGGCTGCATTATGATTTGCAAGTCATTGGCGATATCTCTGTCTATATCATCACATGCATCCTCCAGCAGTGTGTGAGGCTTCTTGATAATGCCTAATAAAATGTGTAAGTAGGGCTGACAGACGTGGTCGAGAGGTATGTGAAAGAGCGGCGTGGCAACAATGTTGTGCATCTAGTTCGGATTGGGTCTATTTGTAGTTGAATGTGTGTAGTCTTTTGTGAGTGTCTCAAGAGATCTTCGTTGCGCTTTGATGACCAAACATTCTAGCCAAGAAGCTATAATCCCCGAACATAAATACACAAAAGTTCTTTCCTTGCCATTCACTGGTGTGCAAATCTTGTACTTGTGGATCAGAATGACCCAGCAGCGTGTCAAGGTTCTCTTGACTGTCTTTGACAGCCGTAAAGCAAAGGACTATGGTGTTAAACTTTGAATTAGGCTTTTCTGTGTTTGCTACTTGAAGGGTCAATTTTAGTGAGCCATTTCCATGATCACCTTCAGTTCTGAGCCACACTTCATTATTAGGAATGCCACCAATATGCAAGGTTAAAAATAAGAAAATTAGCAGATATGGGTGTTCTGCAGGTAGGGACTCACAAGCCCCGTCATGTATTTCCAACACCTTAATGTTCTTGGGACTTGCACGTCCCATGACCCAAAATGGGAAAAACACACTTGTAGGTCACAATGCCACTGCGCCATACAATGTTTTGTCCTTTTGTAGGTCCATCATGTCTACTTTTATAAAAAACAGTGGAAAATTTGATAAATAGTGATTTTTATCCCGTTACCCAACAGATACAACAATATAATAATATAAATGAAAATACAACCTTTTACAACAAAACAATGTTTAATTGTCTTTGTGCAGAGAACAAATCAATGGTAGAATCAATGAAAATGAACACTTTATAGAAAATGAAATACACATATATATGTATCAAATATTTAGAAAACAAAAGCAAGAAGCTCAAGCTACAGCTAAATCAATTCAGAATACCATACGCACACCATTCACACCTTTTTCACTAAATGACATTGATAGCAAAACTGACACCAGCTCAGCAGGTAAATCTCAAGGTAAGAAAACAACCAACCGAGATTTCCTAAACATTGTGGAATTCATTGAAACAGTTCTTCTTTTTGTTACAACAAAGGAATACTTTGCATAGGGAACATTTGCTCTCGGGACGGGACTCAACCCCCTTTGATGTGCACACTTCACACCTACCCCTTTTGTCCACAAAGACTATGTGGTGGGCACCAAGATTGACTTCCCTTACTCCTGCAGGGACAGAAAAATGTTTGGTTTTCCTTCTCTTTGGAACCACTGGAGACACATTTAGAGTGGACATAGGCCGTCCAACTTTTGGTGGATGGGCCATGGCCATCAGACTTCGTGCTAGAGAGCGACGAAATCCTAGGAGAGCTACACTTGTCCCTGTCAGCTTCCTGTGGGCAATGAAAGCATTCACAATTGTCCTTTCAATGATTCCAAAGAAAATTCTGTGCCACCATTTTTTGACTTTCTGTTCAGCCCATACAGTGCACACAGCATGTCTGCCTTATCTACACAGCCCATGCTCTTGTTGTAGTCAGAGCAACTTTTTGGGCATGGCACATTCAGTGCTGTCCCATCTTTTTGGGTCCTATCTACAGAGGTAAGCTCTGTGCCATGGAAATTTGATGCAACATGGACCGTCTTGTTGTCCATCCACTTGACGACCATAACCGTTTCATCAGTGGAAACTCTATAGTCAGAATCCCCCCTTTTCATTTTTTTGTCTTCCATGAATCCTGGCAGGCCTTTTCGGTTGGAACGAATAGTTCCACAGGCTCTGACTTCATTGTTCAGAAGTCTCTGTAGCAAAGGTAGTGACGTAAAGTAATTGTCAAAGTACACTTCATGCCACTTCCCATACAAACTTTCACACATCCTCACCACAACATCCTCTCCCAATCCAAGCTCACCCTGTCTTTGTCCATTCTTACCCTGATACACCTCAAACTTGCTCATATAGCCATCCAAATCTGCCAACGTCCAGAGCTTGTATCCTCTCTTTATAGGCTTCATTGGGTTGTACTGCTTTATTGTGCTTCTTCCTTTGAACAAAATCATGCTCTCATCCACACTCAAAACTCTGGATACATCGTACAGCTTCACAAACGTAGCATTCATAGTATCAATGAAAGGCCTAAGCTTGTAAAGCTTGTCCCTATTGTTGTTTGGCATTGCCATATTGTATTGATATGCAGATTGGACAAAATCTGTGCAAATCTGTTCCTCGTCATGGTCTCTGACACCAAAGGCAGGTCCAGGTCAGGATCAGGACACCAGTAATGTCCCCATGCAGGTAGTCTGTGGTAGCCCATGAGCACATTTATTCCAATGAAACCCAGCATCTCGGACTTCGTGATTGCAGCAATATGGTTGCGCTGGGGAAGACAGTATGCAATGACTCTAAAATAGAACATGCAGATATGAATTTTCAACGACACACAACTGCATTTTTCAGTGTTCAGTACAGTGCCTGGGAACTGGTAGACAACAAATTGGTTCAAAGATGGACAGCCAAAATTCATGTACGTGCACATACAAATAATGCTCAGTAGGAATGACATTATCTCATTATCTTTTTTCGTAATATGTGACTGAGTTATTATCAGTGTACTATAGTGTTCTATTAGACATAACTTCTATAGTAGCCAAAGCATGTTGCGAGCATACTTTTCTTCAAGAGCTATTTTATTAGGTGTGTGTGTGGCATTGTCAACAATCCTGGTTTATTTTCAGGTAGTGCTCATTTACCTGCTGCTGGGTCTTGTACAGGTTTGACTGCTCCAAGATGATGTCCAGGCTGTCGTCCAGATATGTCATGAATACATCAATGGGTCTCTCAAATTTCTCAAATTCTGCCTGTATAGGACCTACACAAAACAAAAACAAAAACAAAATTCATTAGCTGAGATATAGAATAGCAACACATTGCATGAATTTGAAAAACATTTTCTTTTCATCCAAACATATGCTGTCCAGAAAATATAGGCGTAGAGTGTAGGCCTACTATTACTATGCTTGGAAATATTTTACCCGTTTTGGGGACAAACAAGCCCTACTTTACAACATGGCATATGTTCAAAGATCTGCGAAGGTTTATTGGAATCCATTGCACCAGCAATACATGACTTTCACCACTACAGATGATTACAAAAGCCCCCCCACCCCCCTCACTCACACCCACACAAAACACAAACCCCATGATTTTTAAGCGTATTGAGTGCATAAAAACTAAATCAAGAAAACTAATGTTTACCTTCAGAGCCTCGGAAAATGTGTTCCTTCTCTGATACATCAGTTTTCCTCCATGAAATATGCTCTGGTGCTTGGCGGCGGGTTGATGCAGCTCCAGAGGATCCTGGTCTGTCATCAGAAGTAGTAGACCCTTCATCATCAGTGTCATCATCATGGTTGATGTGACCGAAAGTACCAACTGGCACAAAATCTTCATCAAACATGTCATGCTGAGGCTCAGCCTCATCTTCTGATGGCTCCTCATCTGTCATAGCATCATCAGATGGAAGGTCTTCCATAATCTGCCGGGCCTCTGAGGAATTGTATCGGCAGAAGGCACTCATCTATTTGACAAAAAAAAACAAAACAGTAAAGTACAAATATGAAAGCAGGAATTTTTTTGCTAGATTTCCATATGCAACACAGTGCAAGGATGCGACCTTGGGAGCATCCGTTTGCGGGGGGTCGCAGGGGGCCTGGCACGTTATGTACCTTTATGGATCCAATAGATTTGTTCACGCTCCTTCATTGATGTGCTTTTATAGAGTTATTGGCCTGTTGTCTGGACTCATGTTGATACCTTGTGTTGCATGTGGAAATCTTTCCAATTTTTCTTATGGACCACAAAAGCACAAATCTAGATCTAGAACCCAGATGAAAGCTATCCTAAGCCCTAGGTTCTATACACAATCATAGGACTACGTTTCGATTGATAGGTAAAGTACAGGTCTACATTATAGTGCCAAAATAATGATGGGACTTGTGCACCCCAGTGAATGCCACTTCTACCAAACACATGACGGGACGTGTGCGTCCCATTCCGTTTACCCACCATGGCTGCCTCCCTATTGCATTTTCTTACTAAAAAGGCTATTCTAGGCTCTGTGCATCACCAAAACGTGCAACATAAAAATTATGAACGACAAAGTAAATACCAATACTGTTTAGATGACTGGATAAATTTGTTAGCTCACCTTGATTCGCAATTTTGGTCCCAGTCTGTCAACTTCATTCACCATGCGCAACAAAATGGCCTCCTAAGATCAAATCAACGGAGTTAACTTGTCAACAGAACGTGTCTTATATGATTTCACGCCACAGAAG